>VXAX01006172.1:0-23673 GCA_013399835.1 Leptocoma aspasia | reverse complement strand
AACAAAGTGCACCTAGGAAACAGATGTTGTTGCTGCAACAAGCCTGGAACTACTGGCTGCTCTCTGGCTCCTTCTCCCAAGTGCGTGCAGGGAGAAGGTGGCCCTGGAGCAGCTGCTGGCCCCGTGGATGGGACAGGCTGCCTCTCCAATCAAAACCTTTCAGTCCAGCTTCACTCCCAAACTGGGAGAGCTGCCACAGGTTTAGACCAACTTTTCCTTAGCACTCTCCATCCTTCCCATTCTTGATCCACCTGTAGACTCTCCCGCCTCGCAGCTAAGGTCCCAGTCCAGAGAGCTGAGGAATCCTGAAAGGGGTGGACATCTGCAGCACTTACTCAGGGAAGGGTGCAGGTCCTGCATTCAGGGGCTTGATCTTCCAATGTCAGAGAACCAGCAGAATTGCTGCTATCAAGGTCGTGCGAGATCAAGGCCCCGCAGCGGTGCGGCTCAACCTACTCTCTTGCCAAGGCTGGTGTCAGGAAAAAAGGGTCAGGATCCCCTTGAAAACCACATCAATGTAGTCACACACCTGCAATGAGTTATCTGCTCTGGAGTGTTTTGAGTTTTCCTCACAGCTGCTACAAACTCAGCTGATGGTGCAGCAACCAAGTCTTGCTTTTTTGAGGCTTTGCTATGGGACAGTGCTGAAATCTTCATGGTAAGAAATACTTCAGAGGCAGCAAGAAAGGAGTCACCCACTGATACCAGTATGATGTGAAAACACACCTTTAGTCTTAGCAGCAAGGGATTTAGTGCACTGTATTACTTGCCTAAAGCATTCTACCTCTTGCCATATGAAAACAACACTCGCTTTATCATTCCCATCACAACTAAAGCTGGAGATCAGTGTCAATGCAGTCAGAGCTGCAGGCAGATGCTGTACTAAACACAGAAGAAGAACAATCCCATGTCCTCTAGACTTCACACCATTGGGTAGAAGAATTAGTTACTTTAGGATGCTTGATACAAGCACTAACAAAATTTACCTGCCTGTACCTTTTTGCCCTTTGGACAAAGAGGAAAAGCATGTAACAGAGAGCTGGGAATAAGTGAGAGTGTACATCTGGGCAAGAAAAGCCCAGGAAATGGCTCTGCTGGCAACTGATGCAGTGGGACCCACAGGATGGGGGGCAAATGCCAGCTGATGCAGCTGGCCCTGGTCTGGGCTCCACCACGCTGAATCCTACATTAACATGAGCCGGGCCTCAAGTTGTTCCCTCCCTCTCAGCAGCTGCAGTGGAGGAGGGTGCAGGGAGCGATGGGCAGTTCCCACCAGGAGCTGTCATCACACAGGCACAGATGTGCCTGGGGGTAGTTTACATTACTCAGGGCACTGCTTTTGGTTTTCCCTTCTTATCCTTTGCAAACAAAAAAACCCCAAACCTTGAAATCCGATGTTGAGAGTCTAATTGCCTCTTGGGTTAGGGAGAGGTCAGAGAGAAGGCAGGCCCGGCAGACGTAGGGGAAGTGATGCCGGGCAAAAGCCCTCAGAGATACTAAAGGGAAGTGTGGAATAAAGGTGAAGGAAAAAAAAAAAAAGCAGGAAAATTGAATTTAGATGAGAGGGTCATGAAAGAAGAAATAGAGGAGTTGAGATTTTGGCAGATTTCCTAATGTTGCATTTGTCCCCAGTGTTTCAGGGCAAGGAAATGGCAATGCCATAGCTCAGCTGTCACATGTGTATCCAGGCTTGTCCTGTTTTCCTCTGAGCAAGGGCTGTCGCCTCACACCATCACCTCTCAAGCAATTCTCTCTCCGCAGCTGACACTCTTCCACTTAATTTAAATGTGGCCTGCTCAGAATAGCAGGAAAACCACTCCTGCTCTCCACCAGAAACTCCTTGCCACTCTAAGACAAAAGCTTAATCAACAGATACACTTCTGCAGCATGCTGTGGTCCCAGTGAAACAGCATTTTTTCCATGGGGATCCTGAACAGGATGCTCTTCTCCAAAACTGTTTTCACTCTGCATCACTTCCCCAGCAGCTCTTGGGGAACATACACAGCCAACACTCACTCCTCAACTACAGGACATCAAGACGTTGACCAAAAAAACCATTTTGCCACGGATGTGGCAGCAATGATAAAAAAAACTCAAATCCTAGGCTACCTAGTATCACCCTACAGCCTCTCTGCAGCCAGAGCAAGAATGGTCAAGAATGGGAAGAAAGACCACAAATCATGGCAAAGGTGTGACATGGAGCTGCCCTGAAAAGACCCATCTCGATTTTATTGTTTCTGTCACGTGACGGGGTCAAGCTTGCAAGAGGACAGACAATAAATATCCCAGCATCCATTCATGCTGGTAACCACCAGCTGAAACACTCCTCTCTCTGTATAACATGAACCAAAGCACAGAGGAGTGGTGGACAAACCCCACCAGTCAGCATCTGCATGGAGCAGAGCAGGAGTGCTCGGGGAGCAAGCACATTTCAGTGTCTGTCAGCTATGGCCACCTGCAAACTGAGACTCAGAAGCTCTCGTTCACAGAGTAGATCACAAGCCAGAGACAGCAGCTATGGATGCTTTTTAAGAGCAGCCCACATCTTCATATGCTTAAACATGAGCCTACCTTTAAGTACCAAATTAAAAAAAAAAATTCCAAATAATCTTTGTCTAGGAACAATAGAAAAATCTTGTCCATGTTCAATTAGAAACAGTAATAGAGTGAAACAAATACACCCATAAAAAGAACCCAAACCACAAAGCAGAGAAGTCCACAGAAACTGCCAGTGACACTATTAAGCCTTCCTTGGGGGAAGCTGCTATGGGGAAAATTTTCCTGTTGGCAGAGCAAAGACTTGAGTAGCTTTCCTAGGCTCTGAACCTTCTTCCAGTGTGTACTTGAAGAGCAAGGGTGCCTACAACTGTTGCAGTAAAAAACTGACCAAGCTTATCATAAACATAAGCCAGTGGCACAGGAGAAATAAATACCTGCTGAAACAACGCGTCCTTGGGATTATAGCAGAGGACTTGATTCCACTGCCACCAAAATCAGCCTGATCTTTGCCATGACTTCAATGGGAGCAGGCCCAGAAACTGCATTAACAAGCACAAGGCTAGTTTAACACAGTTGACATCAAAATCCAGAAGAGCGCACAAAAGAGACAGACAAAGTGCTTGCCAGTAACGTCAATACAAAGTTTAATCCCCAGATGGCTGGCTTTAGAGACATCCCCATCACCACCATAAAGAGAAACTGCCTTCTAGTTTGCACTCCTTTCAGCAATGACTTGTTGCTGGGATGCAAAAGAGCACAAGCCCATTTTTCTTGTCCTTTGAAGACGGTATTTAAAAGTTGGGGATTTTTTTTCTTTCACAAATTTGGGAATAAATGGGAGTTTTTACTCTCCATAGCTGTCACTAAATTGCTTTTCACTAACAAGAATAATTTTCGTTATGGGAACAGGTCAAAAGCCTCTAGAACTCTCTGCTGGGACAAATTTCCCCTGGAAGACATGTCACTACTCCAAAAAACACAAGAGGAAGCTCAAGGCTAGCAAAACAAAGGGACAGAAATGACTGTCCATAGAAAATGCTCTGGCTTGTGCCAAATACCTAAGGTGGGGTGCAGGGATTAGCACAGAGTGCCAGAACGCAGATGGGCTGAGCCAGAGCCCTACTTTGTGCCATGATCAGCAGCTGCCACGCTGCTCCAAAACCCCACGGGGCCCACCACAAGGTGAAAAATCATGGAGGACACACTCCCAGTGGGATGGGTGACTGATCTTCCTTCTTCCCAGAGATGAAGAGGAGAGGGTTGCATTGCTTAGGCTTTTTTAAAGGTTGTGTTTGCATGTGATTTGCCTCATTTATCATCACAACAATAAACACGCCTTTCCAAAAATGATGGTCCCGTTGAGGACAGCGAGCCAAACGTGGCAGGAGATGAAGCAAGACCTCAGGTCGCCCTGCACAGACAGATGGGCAGGGTTTCTCTCTGGCGACAAGGGGATGCTCCGTAACAAAAGGATGGCAAAATGCTGCTGCCTCAGAGCCTGGGAAGGGGGACTCACCTGCCTGTGCCCCAGCCAGCTCCTAGCACACACTGCCAAGTGCCACAGCTAGGCCTGTCAAGCAGCGGCACCCGTGCTGACTGGGCACAGCACAGCCCTGCCACTGGCTCCCCACTTGTCACTGCTGCCCATTCACACGAACCCACGCCAAAAGAAAGCAGGAGCTCAGAGCCGAAGGCCCCTCCCCAGGCCTTTCACACAACAAGCATCAGCAGCGATTCCAGCTGTAAAGTTTGCTTTCCTTGACGCAGAGTTTACTTTCTCCGTTCCCCCGCATCCCACCCTTGCCACTTACCCCTCACTCCAAAACGGCTCTCTCAAACAGGCTTAAGCTTTAAACAAATAAGGGCTTGGCAAGCAGCAGCCTGCTCCCGTTTCCCTCCCCAGCAGCCCTGCTTTTCTCCCCCCGCCGCCTCCACCTCTGAGCCGCGGCGCAAGCGGAGCTGGCGAGCGCCGCGCAGGCATAGAAAACAAACACGTGGAGCAGAGCCAGCTGTGAAGTTGGATTTGGCATACACTGTTTGCAGAATGAATAAAAGCACATGGGAGAAGAGGGAATGGGAGAAGGGGGACAGACTGGGGAGCCGGGGGTGCCCTGGGCTCAAGGGGAGAGCGTGACTCCCTTACAAAGCCCTGGCACACGCCCGCTGGAGGGTCTTGTGCCCTGCGTGGAAGTGGAAGGGGGGACAGTCCTACAGCCACATTTCCTGAGCTATCCGGCATCACACTTCCCCACCCCTTTCCTAGAGCTGGACTGTTTATGCATCTGCTTGCCCTCCCTCCCGGGCAACAATTAGTGTGTTCTGACGCAACACGTGAAAAATAAATGCACTTTTACCCCCCGGGGCATGCAATTCTCCCCCTTTCTTTCTTGGGGTTTCTATTTCCCAGGCACATTATGCTCCAGAGCCCCATAGCACAGGAAACCCTGACCCAACTGCCCCATCACCTCGGCTGAGATTACATATGTTGAAGGTCCACATTTACATTAATCCCCCTCCCAACTGTCCCTTTCTGGAAGGGTTTCAGACAAAATATCCCTCCTCTTAAACCCAAGCTCCCAGGAGATGTTAGCTCGGGTATTATTTATTATTCTGCCTTTATCTGTCTGGTATAGCCATGGGAATGGCACTGGAAGGCTTTAGGAATAGATCACCTATGGCCTTACATCAACACTGGATCCATGCAGGTTTTCCTTCCTCTCCCAGTCATCTCCAAGCAAAATGAAACAAAAATGTATGCACTCTGCCTGGTTTGGGGCAGAATGCAGCAATTTGACGTGGTTTGCTTGTGGTTTCCACCCAAAACCATAAACCAGCCCAGGTTTGCTTGGAAGGTCCTCAGCTGTGTTTGGAGGCTGTAAGAAAAGCAGCAGTGTCCTACCTGGTCTTGAACCCTGTCCAAAACAGGCCAGCAGCTGGATGGATTAACAGCCTGGCCTGACCACCCAGACACCTGCAGACTTGTTTCCACAAGTCTCATTACCACCCCTGAAACACAGTAAGGACTTTACCCTCTCCAGGCCAGCCATGAACACTTGTCCCTCAGCATCGCTCCAAACCACCAAACTGACACCAAGAGACAGTATTTGGATAGTTTTCTTCCTGAGAACTACATTATGGACCCCTGATCACAGCCAAGGAAGGTAACCTTGACTACCTTGGAGAAATATTGCAATTGCTTTTTTGTTTTTGGGTGGAATTTACTGGGACACCAAATAAAGCCATGGATCACTGCAAATAAGGCACTGTTCAAAACCAACCATCCCACTCCGATCTCTCTCTTTTGGAGACAAGTTAGCGAGACAGAGAGGGATAGAAACTCATAGTCTTGGAGGTTATGATGCCACATTGTTGGAATCTCCTCCTCTATTGGACAAAATATACCCCTACCCTGTGTCTCAGCTTTCCAGGCTGCAAAAACAGGAACAGCAAACTCCAGCTGGTACAAGCAGTAACGAGATGAGCATGAGTCAGACAATTTCAGATTCTCATATGAAAGGTGCTAGACAGGTATGTAGTGTTATTATCCGTACTGCTTCCTGGTAGCCCCAGGATTTTTGGATTAGTAAAATACAGATGTCAGCATCTTGGGGATACTGCCTTGGTAACTGAACCAAGCAGGGAGGGGCAGGCTGATTGCAACAAGGGGAAAATATGAATTCGCACCACACACAAAATATTGTGGTTAAGGGAGACAGAGAGATACCATTAACAACAGAGAACAGGATAATTCATTGGGGTTTGTCAGACTAAACTTTCTGTAATCAGAGACTTCAGGGAAATTGTTTGTCAAGCAAACATTCAAACATCCAGCTGCCAAGAACTAAGTAAACAGAGAAGGAGAAGTAGAAGAGCCAATGTGGCACCATTTGCAAATACCCCATGATCAGCAGTCACAAGCCAACTGAGCCATCAGCAGGCACTAGTGAAGCCAAGAGGATGAACTACTGCAGGAAGACCCACCACCAGGATGGACAAACAATGAGCAATTCACACCTTCAAGGTGTTTTCATCTAGAATAGGATTTGCAGAACTGGGCAGGTGTGAGTACAGCAGTCTGTGTGGTTCAGTGGACACCTTCCTGCACCACACACATGCAAACCACCTGGGCAACTGAAACAAAGCCAAAGTCCAGGCTGAAAGGAGTCCTCCAAGATAGGGAGCAATGCCCAACAGCTCTGGTACCGTGCATTTTAGTCCCACTTTACCTAAATGCCTGCACTGGTATTTACTGTGCTTATGAGAAGCCAGAGACCAGGGCCAAAGATCTGAGGGCAAACCAGCTGATCCCAGCTCTGAAGCCAAGGGTGCCTAGTGGCACTGGGCAAGTGAGGGGAAACACTGGTCCCTGCTTCCCACCTAAGTGCCTATCCATCAGTCAGTGCTTCCCTCCCATGGTTCACAAGACTGCTGGAAAGGGTACCTGGATGACTTAAGGGATCCAAGAAAATGGATGAAAAATATGCAAGTTTAGACATGCTGTGCAGTAAGACGTGCACATGGAATTTCCAACCAGGTCTGCTGACCTCCATGGGAAAGCATTCAAGATTGAACATGTCAAAAATAAAGCTGAAACCCATCAAAGACAATCCTACACATGCATCTTCTGTCTACACGCCCCTATTCTTCTACACCTCATCCCAACAATGGTACCAGAGTGGCATTATACTCATTTCCTATAGGTCAGACCTCTCTTAGCTGTCTGAAAGAAGTGTAAGAGACACAGGGCTTGTTTCAAGGATGGATTTCACTGGATGCATCACTTCTCTGTTAGTCACTGTCCATGGATGCACCCACATCCATAACCATTCCTTGGCATGCTTGTGGCCAGCTGTGTTCTGCACAAGTGAGCAAAAACTCTCATGTTGCAGCCCAAGGTGCTGGGAAGACAAAGCCTGTGGTTCTGCAGCCCAAAATTACTGACACCTTTGTACCTAGAATATGTTTATTTGCAGGAGGTTCTCGGGGGGGTTAGCAAAGCTGTAATCCTCCTAGCTAGAGAAGAAGGCCTGTGAGAGATCAAAGGGCCCAGAGAGGCTGCTGGTCCTAAAGAAAAAGAGGCTTGCAGGTTTAGTTGTGGTGAACAGTGATTCTGCCTGCACCGACACAAAGGGACTCGATGCATTTTATGCATAGAGCATTGGTTCACTCCAACTCTGAGGGAAGAGGGTGGCCTTCCACAGGAGAATCCCATCCAAATTTAAAAGGCTGAATCTCCATACTAGGAAACAGTCCAGTACCACAGACAAAAAGCCTTGAGGTTTTTTTCATCAGGAGATAAATGACCTCCTCTAGAATCCTGACATAAGTGCTCCAAGTATTTGTAACCTGGCAGAGATATTGACGAAGAGGCAGAGTTGCTTTAACTTTCCCTTCTCTGCTCCCTTCCTGTATCCTCATCCTCAATTTGTTACTGTGCAACAGCCCTTGGGCAGTTAAATCAGCAGCTTACACACACGGTGCAATATTTAAGGTCCAAGGAGCTATAAATATGGCAGAAAATACATGCCTATAAGGGTTTTCTGCCCCCCCATACCCTCCAAACTTGCAATTCTCTCCCATGGGAGACTGGCTCAAAACAGAGGGAAGGAACCAGTGCTGTGACCAGCCAGTGGTCCCCAACACAGCCACAAGCCACCTGGGACAAGCCACCTGGGGCTTGCTGCTGCTGCGGTCCCAGCAGTGCAGGGCTCCTTTGGTCACAGGACAAGGTGTTTCCCAGGCACCATGAGGCAAAAGTGCTCCCTGTCCTGCAATGGGAACAGCTGAAGCAGAGTTCAACAGCATCCCAAATCCAACCAGGTGCTTCTGGCAGGGCAGGAGACAGCACAGCAGTCCTAACCCCTGAAAGGAACATGCTGATCTCGTTTTTCCAACAGCAATTGCACTGGTGTTGGACCCTCACTCATAAACACGTGCAGACTGCTCATCCCCAACTTGGGGTTTCCAACAGGAGAACAAGCCCCTCAGACCACTGACATTTAATTACAACAGCAGACTTTGGCTGGAGACCATTCACATCACCTGGGTCACATAACATGACACCATCCCACTTTGGTCCAGGCCTTTGCTGTTTCCCTGGATGGCAGAAGCGGGTGAACAAAGGGTTAAACCTGGTATAGCCTCAAAAATCACTCGTTGCTTTCTGAAGCAAGAACATCTTTGGCAGGGTCCCCATCTGGGAAATGACATCCTGTCCCCCCTCGCTTCTCCTCTTCTCCCCCTGAACTCAGAACAAAGCACTGCACTGCCCAACATGCTTCTCCACTGTTTTCATCTTGGTCCAAACGCTTCTTGCGTTTCAACTTCTGCCAAAATGAAATGCATAAAAAAATATAAAAAAGGCATGTGTGGGGCAGGGGGAGAGGAAACAGAGAGAGTAGAGGGAAGTCATTAAAATCAAATCTTGATTAGCTACCAGTGGTGGAAAAAGGAAACAGGGGAGAGGAGATTTTTCTGTTGTGATATGCATCTTGAAGCTGAAACCAGTAGGCCCAGAGGAGATAAGACTTCTCCACACAATCCTCCACTTGGGACCAAAATTAACATGCTTTGCCTTTACAGTCTACCATGCCATCATCAGAGGAGGCGGCAAATGCTTCCTCAAAACAATTTCTGCCAATCACCACACACATTTTTGACCACTCTCACAGCTGTAGCTCTCACAGAGCTCCTGCACCCAGCACTGAGCCCTGCTGGCACAGGACTGGAGGACACAGCACAGCTGGCCTGCCCTTTCCACCTTGATATCAAACACAAAGGTTTGGCCATTGCAAAGCCATAGGGAATCTTAGAGGAAATGAGCCTGGAAAAGATGGCTTGTGCATGCTTTGTGGATAGACTGGATGGGCCAAATGAAGAGTCCCAGACTGGCTCAGTCACCCAAAAAGACAGACTGAAAAAATAATTTTAAAAAAATGCATTGGCTAAAGAAGCATTTAAAAGCAAAACAAAAAACCCAGTCTGGTTTGTAGTCTGTAAGAGCTGAACCCAGGGACACCCAGAGCATGTTTTTTGTTCCTTCAGTACAAAAGCCCTTGGTTTCCCTTCCTCCTCATTCCAGCATTTCCCCATCGGGGCTCTCAGAGACAGTTCAAGGCCTCCCAGTATTTCAGACAAAACTGGGTCTTGCTGCCCTGAGAGCAAGTGGCTGGGGTCTAAGTGAGCTGGGGAGATTTGGGGAGCTGAAGAACTGGGCAGGCTAAACCTGCTGCCCCTGGATGATGGCCAAATGGTCACCCTCCAGCATCCCCATGACCTGCCACAGGCCAGTGCTTCCCTCCAGGGTTTGGTTCCCAAGGTGTGACTTTGGCTCGCAGGCTGCACGGCTAGGCCACTTGGATTCCCCAGGGCTTGCTTGTGCTACAGCTGGTGCTCTGCAGCATGTCAAAGAGAGGGAGAGATTAACTCCTTTTTTAAGTATCTCATTACTGTTATATTTTTAAACACAGCTGGTTGAAAATTTTTCAGCAAAGCCATAAATAAATAAATACTTTGAGGAAATTTCCTGTGATCTGAAAACTTTACTGACTGGTCTAGCCTTTATCAGATTATGCTCCCTCTCCAGTATGCATAAGCTCCACTTGCTTCTGCTTTCTCTCCTATAAGTACCACATGCATTGAAACATCAATAAAATATCAAGATTTCACTGCCTGTACTGTTTGATATTTTAACAACCACCCTCCTGACCAGCACAGCAATCACATACTCATTGTTGTCCCACCTGGTGATTTTTAAATTTCCTTGCAATCGGAGGTGTCACTTGCCAAGACCTAAAGATCCAGACATTAAAAATGTATCTCCTAATCCTGTCTGCAAAACACTTATTTCCCTGCTTTTCAGGAGAGAGATGACAGAACACAGTCAGGGGGGAATCTGATGTCTCTGACAGGCTTTCCTCTTTCACAGACCATCCCGCTACGATGCCTCCATCATCTAAACCATCCTTGGTTTAGAAAGCAGTTTCTACAGCTGAGGACAACAGTCAAAATCACCATCTGTCATGACATCCTACATAAAATAAATAAGAAAGACAACACCACCCACTACCTCCTATTAGCAGACTGTTAAGGAAAGCAAACAATCACCCACTTCTGAAGAAGCTCAAGACAGGAGGAGCATTTCTTTTCCAGTCGGTCCCTGCCTGCCTGTGGCAGACAAAGCCTGTTTAGTAGTGTCTGCACAAGATGCTGCTATTACATAAATAGCAAATGAAGTTCAGCTGAGAAAAGGTGCCCCAAGCGTGAGGCTCTGCACATGGAGCAATGGAAATGCTTGCTCCAGAAAGCCTGCCTTTCTACAGTACTTCTCATTTTAACAGGATGGTTCCCATTTAAACCCACTTCAACCTTGAAAGAGATGGCTTGGAGCTCCCAGCCTCCTTACCCAAATGCTAACCCACTCCTTGTAGCCCAAAAAAGGAAATAAATTCATGAACAAATCATTTCCAGTACTTTTTTTCCAGGCTATTGTTATGTGACTGCATTTGGAAGTAAGAGACAAAAAAAAAAAAAAACAAATACATGACTGTGGTCACAGTCTGGCCTAGAACAGGGGAAGGAAAAAAAAAGAAACCTCAAACCCCAAACCCAATCCTTGTTTTATATGTTTAGTCATTTTTGGAGAAAACTGTAAGCAGTAAAGAGACCAGGAATAAACAGTGACACCAGCTCCTGGGCTTTGGGGGTGACAACAGGAGATTCTAATCTATTCTTCCATCTATCAACGTATTCTGCTCAGCCTAAGACATTTTTAAAACGTAAGTCTAATATGCTAATAATCTAATTGAAGGAGTCTGCCTTGTCTTATGTTGCAAAGGACTAAGAAGCTTTTGTGTTGTGAATTGCTTTATCATTTTAGAATGTCTTTTCAATGCAGAAATCACCTTTGCTTGAGAGATATTAGCAAATGTTTCACGAAAAAAGATCAGATCGTCTGCTCCAAAGACTCACCCAGCAGTGTTCTGGGAGGACACAGCAAACCCCTGACATTTGCTTGCCTACCAGGAAATATAAATCAACAGCTCCTTGGATTTTCCAAAAGTCCTTATATTACTGTCTAGTAAAGAAACATAAGGAGTATTAGATTTCTTTATTGTACAGAGACTCCTTTAAGAACTCAGGTGCTCTGCAAAAGGCATCCTCTGCCTCAAGGACATTTATCTCTAATTGCTTACAGGGACTGCCAGTGTTTTCTTTGAGAAGGGAAATCTGTGACTGTCCCATAGCACTAAATACCCCCAGAAAAACCTTTCACTGCTCAGTGCAAAGTCACCTGTAGATCAGCTCAGGCAGTACCTACCCTGAAAATTCCATTAAATACTGTCACTTGCTACAGACCACAAGTGCAGCATTAGAAGTGGGAAGGAATAAGGTCTTTCCCCTCCCTCTTCACAGCAGCTGTGAAAACTCACCTATCTAATGGAAATACAATCTCAGAATTACCATTAGGGAAATTATTCACCATTTCTTAACCTGGAAAATAGAATAAACTCTTTCAGGAAGAAAAGCACTCAGTTTTGTGAAAATGCTGCTCCATGACTTCAGATCCAGTCATGCAGCTGGCACACTCTGCCCTGGGATGGGTAAAACAAGATGTTCTCATGTAGTCACATCCACGGTGTGCTGCAGGATTTAATAGTTCCTCATGAAAGAGATAAACTATATAAACATAAAATGTTACAATGGGACAGAAAGCAGTTTCAAGAATTCTCTCTGCAAGCACGACAGGGAAACAATTATAATTTCCCTCTGCATTTCTTGCCAGCTGAAGTTTTTCTGTTTCTCTGCTTTACTTTGCCGATAACAAACATCTGCTGGGAGCATCCTGTCCTGTGCAAGAGAGGAACATATCTATGGCAGCCTTAGGGGCTCTGTACTCAGGCAAAGCCTCTGGAGATCCTCCTCTGCAACAGCCACAGATAAACCTCTGCTGCTCTTACCTAGGGACTATAAAATTCTTCCATGGAAAATTAGTCTTTTCTTTGCAGCCCACAGGTAGTTCAAGTAGTCAAGGAGACCTTCAGAAAAAACACGATGAGCCTCTAGTAGAGATGATCTCTTGAGGTCCCCCAGATATCTCTAAGGATCTTTATTTTAGGGTCTTCCCTCCCAGCTCTTGCCTACCACCAGCTTTTACTCACATATTTCTTCAGCAGAAAGCTCTAGAAACCGAAATTGGCAGGCTCCAAGATAAAGCTGACCATCTGTGGCTCATTAACAGCTCACTGAGCCTTTCTGGCCTGGTTCCTACATGCCCCTTGCAGATGCTGGCACCTCAGCACACGCCTGTCTGCTGCTTCTCTGGCTGCCCGTAAGGAGACAGGTCAGCATAAAACCCTCCCAGCCTGCAAAACACTGTGAGATCCGAAACACTGCTGGGGACTTGAAAATGTTGCCTTTGAATCCTCAAGCCCCAATCCACCAGCAGAGGGGAAAGAAGGGAAGGAGAGACACGGATCTCATTTCGAGGACGGCGTTTCTCCAGAATAACCTGTGGGGAGGCAGCAGCCCTGCCTGTGTCTGCAGGCAGCCACCGTGCCCGGGCAAGGGCTCCCAGACCCGCTCCGACACGCAGCGCGCTGCACTCGCCTCGGGTCGGCGAGGGCTGGGAGCATCTCTGCAGCATGGGCTGGCGCCTGGGGAGGCACCCCTAGTTGTTCCTTATCAGTTGTTCCTTCCCCAAAACAAGTAAGGGCAGGGGCACCCAGGATATGGCCCAACAAGCCTTTCTCAGCCCCGGCAACTGCTGCTGGCAGCGCTGGGACCTCAGGCAGAGAAGGGGAAATTAAAGACAGAAAACAGGGAGAAAAGGGGGTGCAAGGACCTGGCAGAGGCACCCACATCCTTTGGGAGGCAGCATGCATGCAGGGAACAGGGCCATACTAGAATCCTCGGCTGCAATCCTGTTCTCCCTTCTCATTCCGAGGTCTGAGGCAAAACTGAAACGGGGCTGTGAGCTGGGAGAGAGGAAGAGATTATCCTCAGTAAGCATGAGGAGGGATGGGTGGCACAAACCCATTGTGAACGCCTTTTCCATCCCATGCCCTGTCTAATTCAGCTGGACAGCAGTGAAGGCAGCAGCTATGTTGGGGCCTCTTCGCAGTCTTTCATGCACAGGGAGTGACCTGGGATCAACAGAGAAGAAAAAGCCATAACTGTGCAGCTGTCTGACATCTCCCACCACTCTTCCAGTCCCAAGGCACTGACTGCAAGGGCACAATCACCTCATCTGAGATCTCTTCTGTAATTCAATTATTTAGCTTGGAGAGAGCAGATCAAAATTCTTGCCAAATGGAGGAGTCCTACTACAGATAGGCTCCCCTTCCTGCACAGTAGAGCAAAGAGTCATCCCTTCACTTAGACACAAAGAGCCCCTGGCAACACAGTGCCATTAAAAACAATATGTTTCAAAGCATTCCTCTGAGCAGAAAGCCTCTGACTGCAGTTCAGGCTGTTACTCAGACAGCAGCATGGCCATGAGCAGCTCTCCAAGACAGTTTGCCTGCAGCTTTTTGCAAATAGATACCAGACAAGAAATGAGGGGGAAAAGAACCTGCCCAGGTTTCACTGAAGCAATCCTATCCTCCTTGAGTGATAGTTCCCAGGTAACGCGTCAAGCCAGGTTTTGCTCACGTCCTGCCATTGGTGTCCACACAGCTGCTCCCTATTGGGCTGCCTGTGCCTGCAGGGGTCAGATTAGCATTCAGGTAGCCCTGTATGTCCCTAAACACGTGCTCAATGTGCTCAGGAAGAGCAGTTCTCTGTAACCCTGCTGTCCCTCCCTGCTGTTCCTGCACCTCCTCACAGTGTAAGGTACCTCTTTGCTGACCTGAACATCTCCTCTTGCACCTGGGCACAATACAAGCCATGGACTTAGCCTTAGCAGCATCTGTTAGAGCTTATTCTTGGCTTGTGCACTGAAAGGCAATGCCTCCAGAGCAGGAGAAGCACAGTCCCAGACCCCCTGTGGAAAGAAGGCACACAATAATTATGTAATGGTACGGTTTAACTTGGGATTGCACGCTGCAAGCAAAACACTGTTATTACACTGGCACTATCCTCTTCCAGCTACCTTTCAAAGCACGATGCCACAACTGAAAACTGGCTGACAGCAGAGAATTAAAGACATAACTGGCTCCTTTCCTTTCCCTTCAGCCACAAGCTCTTGTTCTCCACCTGCAGCTCCCCAGCTCTGCAAGACCGGCTGCCCGCCCCGGTGTAAGGCATGCACAGCAGCAGGGCACTACCAACACCACCTGCAGTGCCAAGCGCCCTTTTGGGAAATCACTCACTGGAGCACACGTAGCCACTGACCTGAGCTGAGGGCTAAGGAAGATGACACTCTGCTGTGGACAACTCTCAGCTTCAGGGCAGACAACTTTCAATCAAGGTTTAGTGACACTCGACTTGGACCTCTCCTGAGCAGGGCACAGTGGAGGATGGAGCATGAGACTGAGTATCAGGCACCATGGGCTCTGACTTAGCTGCAGTCCTGACCTGCCGAGTCACTCCAAGGCACACGTGTCCTTTTCATGCTCTATTTTTATCTCCTCTTCCACATTTGCCACACTGTTTTGAATGGGGATGTAGGAACAGTCTCCCACTACAAGTTAACGTGGTATCTATCCTAGCTGTGTCCCAACCTTGGTTAAAACTTGTAGACACAACTGTAATAAAAATAATAATTTAGGTTTTGGAATATGGTGATGGGGGAAGATGGGATAGCAGGCCTTTCTCAGGCTTTCATCCAGAGAGTCAAGAAACCTGTACTTATCTTCAGTACTGAAACTATGCTAGAACTGGGTTATACTCACATTTTTGTGGCTGATGAAAGTTGCCCTTGTTTGCTTGGTCACTAGTTTGGGAAATTTTTTTAAAGGTGGCTCTTTCAAGTGGCTCAGAGGTTAGAGATGTCCAAAGCTATCCCTAGGGAGATTATAGGGTCAGGCATCAATGAAAAACACAGCCTGCCACTTGCTCTTGATGTTGTTCTCTTTGTGCTCCTATTCCCTTCTCCCTAGACCTGCAGCCAGGGCAATTGTGAGGAAAACAGGACAAGTGTATATTTAGCAACTATGTTCCTGCCTAAATTGCTACATGATATAAGTAGCAGACCCTTCCTTCCAGAAAATACCACAGGCTTTATGATGCCATCAGCAGGATCCCACAGCCCGTACGGCACATTTCCCACCAGGCATGCACAGTCAGCTCTAGTGGGAGCAGCAGTAGACTGGTGCCTCTCCTGTGAGACATAGGGCTGGCTTGTCTTGCTGTAGCTATGTAAACCAGATCACTTTTCCCTAAGGCTTCCTGAAACTGGCTCCATACCTCCCTACCAAGAGGTGAATAGGGTCAGCAAACACACCCAGGCTCCAGCAGCTCCAGCTCTGTACCTTGGTACTGACCTTGCTTTCTCAGCATCCATCATCAAACTAATGGGCTGCATGGTCATCTGGCATAGTTGATCATGATCCAAAGACCTTCTTCCTCTCTGCTGCCTGGGCAGCCCCCTCTGACAGGATCTGGAGCTGGGGTAAGGATAGCTGAACTACTCTTGCAACATTTACAGCACCTCAGGCACCCAGAGCAGCAAGGTCCACAACCAGTCCTTGCGTGGCCCTGTACTCTTTCTCTACAGCATTACAGAGGTGTTCAGGCACAAGCTGGCACAGAACCAGGATCTCAGCTCCCCATCTGCTGGAAAGCAAACACCTTTTCCCTTCAGGCCAGCCCCAGACAGCCCAAGGGTAAAGTCGGAGTGAGGAAAGGTGATGATGGACACATCTAAAGCAGCTGGCGTGCCTCTCTGAGGAGCTCTTCATGCACCAGCTTCTCACAGACTTGTCTCACCCTACAAGCCTCCAGCTGCAGAAATGCCTGACAGCTATAAGCCTGATACCCTGCTTGGCCAGCTGAGGGGTAGGGAAGTGCCCACAGGGACTCAAGAGGTAGTAGACATCAAGCCCTTCTCCTGCAAGGGTCCCACAGCTCTGCTGTGGTCTGGCTAGCCATACCCAGAAGTTAGTAATGGGGTGTTCCTCACTGGATTCAAACCCCATTACAACTGGATAATTGGGGTAATCTTGCTCTCTTTCTGCCCACATGACTCTGGCTTAGAAGCTGTACTTCAAGTGCTTGCAAGCCAGGATATGCCTGAATAGCCACTTAGGAAAGAGGGTCCACTTCCATGCAGGAGTAGGTGGTCAGGACTAATCTGGGCAGCTGTTACACTGGTGACAGTGGGACCATCCCATAAACCCACCAAGCGTGACCATGTACTGAAAAGTGAGGAGGGGAGCTGGTCTCAATGACTCTCCACCACATCATCAAAATCTGCCTAGGTGTTTTTGAAATATCCCACCCAGCATGTTTCTGAAAACATCTCTTGACACTGGGACTCAAACCCAACTCTTCAATCTAACAGTGCCTGGGTTTGTTAAACAAGCAGCTTTCTTCTGGAGAAATAAAACAAAAATCATATGCCCATCACCATTCAGGGGTCCCAAAGAAATCTCTGACAGCAGCAGGCTCTAAAGAAGCTGGACCAGCCAGTCCTTTTTACCACCCATGGCCAACAAATAGCAGGAATCTTCCTGCTCCAGAGGGGACTGCCATCCAGAGAAGTGCTGGAGCAATGAGAATGCTCTCCACATCAGCCACAGCTCAGGGAGCAACTTGGGACAGAAGGCACTAGATTAAATTTCTTCAGCATCCAGAACACTACTGGCTTCTGAATAATTGTCTATTTGTGTGCGTGCATGCACAAGAATCCTCGCTCCATGGTCTGTCTTTGTGCCAGCATATCCCCAGCGCTGCGACTCTCTAGGGACAAGGCCCATACTTGTATTCAATCTCGGCTTTGGCTCCCAAACACTAAGGTTTCAGATTATGTTTTAAAAAACATTTTCTCTGGCAACTGGGCTGTTAATGGATGTGATGTTTTTGCTCTTGCCTCCTCCCCACCTTTAAAAGCTTGGCACTAAAGGGCTTCTTTGAAGATAAGGCCAAATTTTCAATTTAAGGGGAGGAACTTCATAAAGTAGATGTGAAGGGATGGAGAGGAGGAGGGGGAAAATAAGAAAAACAACCAACCCTGGAGCCACTTAGCCTGTTGAGATGTACACTGCACAGCACACAGGATTACAATGGCCTCTCTGTACCACCACTGGCTGGAGCCAGAAGTTCGCTGCAGCTGCACGGCTGCTACCTACGCGCGGCTCCCCGAGGGTCACGCTCAGAGAGAGCCTTGCTGTAGCTGCACACCAGCCTGCCCTCCAAACCAAAAGCGTCCTGCAGCCCCTACAGAGCCCACATCCACCCAGCAAGCAGGGGCACATGTCCCCAGAGGCAACCACAGGAGCCGCCCACTGGGCTGTCAGTGCCGCAGGAGGCTCTCTGCTGAGAACCAGCTGAGGCCCTCATCCAAGAGGTTTTTTGAGGGCCAGCAAATCTATGGTCTCTCTTGATCTCCAGCAGACCCATCCTCAACACCACAAGGAGGCAGGGAAGTGCCATTTGGTTTTGCAGGTGGAGAGCTGAGGCAAAGAGCAACTTGCCCCAACTTGGGGGGAAATCTGTGGTGTAGAGAAGAATCAAATGCAGCTGCCCTCACATCCCAGGCTTGCACCCTAAAACACTGGCATCATTAAGCAAGGTGGCTGCTCTCCTTAAAAGTACCATGATAAATTACAGTGATGTTATCAGAAGAAGCTGAATTTTGCAAATAAATGCTGTACTCCAGGACAGTGTATCCGTATTTGAGGTGTATTTCTCAAAGACTACCTCAGAATGTTTGTATTACCACAGGCTTTCTAAACCACACTTAACACATTAATTCACAGGGCTCTGTCTAACCCATCCCCTTGTCAACTTAGAAAAAAAAAAGTAACCTCATTCTGGTATTTGAAAGCTGACAGCACAGCTCTGACAGGGATCTTTACACCCTTTTCCCCTGCACTCATGATTTAAAGAACAGCAGAAGGGCCTGATGCACAGCCTTCAGATATACAAGCTTGTTCAGACTCGCTGACATTACAACCAGTGAACACATCCCTGCATTTGGCAGGGCCCTGGGTCTATGGCTGTGCATGAAAGTACAACCTGCTAGCTATTCTCTCTGCCAGAGTGGACCTGAGAAAGCTAAAATGGTATTGCTGCTGCAGGGCTCGGGGTGAAAGATTTACTGCCTTTGCCAGGCACAGAAGTTAATGAAAAATGACCGCTTTCCAAAACACCATCTGGCTTTCACACACACATATAGAGAGACCACAGCCTAAAACCTCTGCAAACTTGACAACTGTGGGTTTCCATAGGGGCAACATGCTGTGGTGTGGACTTTGCCCAGCAAGCCTCCAACACTCTGCACAGGCACAAGGTGCAGTCACACAGTCGCCATCCTCACATCTAATGGCTGCTCAGGGAAGATGACTGGACAGGAGGGAGCAGGAGCCTCTCAAGAGCAGCTGAGCAGAAAGGAAGGATAAAGTCTGGCTCTCACCTCTGTGCTGGCACACTGCCCACAAGGAGGGCAAAGAAGCTTGAGCACGTCCCACACGCTCCCTGATGCACATTTCTCTCCATCGATGCCACTAGAGCCAAAATAAATTGGCACTGCCTCTTACTCAAGAGCTCCTACAACACACAGTGGCAGCCCTCAGAGCCCCTACAGGCACCCCGTCCAGGTGCTCTGCTACCAAACCCATCAGGCAGAGCTGAGCCTCCCATCCCATTTGTCCTTTTGCAGGGAAGAGAGGCCATTGTAATAAAAGGAGCATGTAACATCCTCAGGGCAGGGATCTGTTGCTCCCTGTTTAAGCAGAAAGCTCTACACCGCCCACAGCAGCTCTGGGACTGTGTAAGCACCAAGTGGTTTCTCTTCCCTGCAATAAATATCCTTCTGAGCTTTTCAGCCAACTTGCTTCCACTGCATCCACACTCCTTTTGTCTTAGCTTCCCATGGACATTCAGACAGCTGTGTTGCTGGAGCACACGCTCCTGTGGAGAGATTTCAGAAGACTTATGCAGAAATATGCATACAAAGCAAATTTTGAAAGCTCCCCATTCTGCAAGCATTCCCTCCAGAGAACTGGCTTCAAGCACTTTGTTCAGCCAGTGAAGCAGCGGACACGATGTCGTATGAGTCGGAGCCAAGAGGAACTAAGCCCATTATCAGGACACAGAAAAAGATGCATGCGATACCTTAGGCTGAACAATTACCCGAAGTACACTTAGAAACCCGAAAGGTGATACTCACCCCTATTCCACCTAAGGACCTGCAATTCATTTAGTCATTATTTGCCTTAAATTGTTCTTGTGGCCTAGGAACTGGAATATGTAACAGCCTCTTAAACTGAGACTGACCACAGGAGCACCAGAACACAGAGCAGCGGGTTTTTTCCCTCAGGATGTTTTCAGTCTAACCAGAAACAGGAAGTCTCCAAAGATTTTGCAAGAGAACTTTTTCCTTGTGGGATACCCCATCCTAACTGCAGAATTCACAGTGCAAATTTTTAGCCCAGGAGGTAATGGTTTAAACCAAGAGATTTGCAAGCCTTGGTCTGTAACACACCAGCAGTAATATATCAAAGTCACCTCTGCACATTAAAGAAGTCCAAGGGATTTGTGCCTCATGTCTCTGAGGCACTTGGCATCAGATATTAAAATGAACAACCCACCATTATTTACTGCCAAAGGAACTTTTGTTAACCAGGAGTTACCTTGGCCTACTGCTGTTGTAACACCTTGCAGGCTGAGTGACTAAACTAAGCCCAGCTGAGCTCAAGTCTCTGAAAACCCACCTGAAGGCCAACCTGGGCTAAAACAACCAGCATGGTCCCCAACACACTTTTCCCTGTCACTGCTCCCCTGCTTCATGAGGCACACAAGGCGGGATGCTGGAAGACAGCCTGTCTTTGCCTGGGAAGAGAGTGATTTCGGAGGCACAGAGGTGCCTCTCCAGCCCTGTGGCAGTCCTGAGGAGGCTCAGCACAACAGAGAGGGTTCTTTCCAGTGCACCTGAGTTCTGCTCTGAGTGACATGAGGGTGGGCACAGGTCAGCTGGCAAGAGCCAACATAGATAGTAATATCTGTCCCCCCTCCCAGCACTCAACCCATCAGCACAGGGTCCAGTTCCATTTTCTGCATGGGAACAGTAAGGCACAGGGCTGTGGAGAAAATTCAAGCTCACAACAGGGCATGTGCATGGGCTGAAGACCCAGCCCAAACACCTCCACTCTGAACACATGCTTCCAACTGAAGTGCCTTTCCTGTCCTGTCATCCATGTTCCCTCCCACAGCCCAGGTAGAAGCAGCAATAGTTGGGGTTTTTTCCCTATGCTTGTTATCAGATTGCAAAGTTTCTGTGCTCCTAAGGGCATGGCGTTCAGGAATAGGCCAGGAAATGCTGGCAGGTAGATCTGGGGGTGTTTCAGTCAAGTGTTTCACTAACAATGACAAGAAACTACAAAAATTCAGGTCTGCCATAAATAAGTAACTTTTCTTAACTCAGGAAAGGAAGTTTCTCCTCTGCAGCACTGTGGAGTACGGGGACAAAGCAGGCTGCTTGCTTCATAGCCCCGCCCGTGATGCTTCTTGCTCGGCAGGAGGCTCCAGCTGGCTCCCAAAGAGGCAAATCTGCTGGCCCTAGTCAGCCAGGAGGAGCTGTACCAGCATCACGAAGGTATTGCAGGCTGCCAGTTTGGTACTGAAGATCTGGAGGGATTTGTCTATTGTTAGTTTGAGGACATAGCAGAATTTGAAGCAGTGAAGCGGACTGAGCAATGATTCACCTGTTCTTCAGTGGAGCAAAACTCCAAGCCAGAAGTCTCACACTCTGAGGGCTGGAAAGACCTCTGCAAACACCAGACACTGGGTTTCACTTTGCAATCTCAAAAAAACCTCTCGCTCTGCGCTTCTGTGTCATGTCAGTGGAAGGCACAGAAAAGCTGCTTTCTCCAGACTGCAGGGATACATGGAACTCATACAGCTTAAATGCTAGTTTGGAGCACACACATGCAGAATCATGCAGCTCCAATGCTTCATTGTGCCAAGCAGAGAAGAAATGTGTGGATTCAGCTGCTTGTACTGGGATATCTCTCAAATAAAGGTCCTGTGGGTGTGTGTGTATGAGTGGGAGAAACCTGACCTTGCCTTTCCCAGCTGCACAGGACCTCTGTGCATGGTTCAGATGAACCTGCCTCACATTCCCCAGCAGGAAGGAGGGAGGACTGCACTGTATCTGACTTCAACCCTCACAGCAAACACCTATTGGGACCTCTTCTGCTTGGTATATGCAGGATCAGTCCCTGTAAACTGTATGTGAAGGGGAGGATTACGAAAAGGACATGGAACAAAACTCCATTTACTTCTTGTAAGAGAATATCTTGCACCCAGCAGGGAGCTCACAGCTCTTCCTAATTGTCCTATTTACTTCAGAAGATCCCCACATGACTCCTAGTAGCATGGGAATTTATTTCACCTTCATTTCTTTAGGTCACTTAAATAAACAGAACAAATCTTCACTGCAAACCCACGACGTGTTTCTGCTGAAATCTTTCCCCAAGACATGAACCTCAATATTCAACCCATTAATTCGAAGTGTCTGCCATATAAGTACATAGGCATAAATATGGAGGAACCCTCCTCTTAATTGTAGGCACACTGAGTCAGTTAGTTTCAAAAGAAAACTAAGATAAAATTCTCCAAAACGCCCACATTCTTCTAATATTTTCCATGGTAGTTTTTTAGCCCATGGGAAAAGAAATTTTAATGGCAGATTGCAAATGGACACATCAAAAAGACACTATGGCAGCAATGCAGAAATTAAGAGAATTGGGCACCAAGAAAAACATTTAAGACATGCTGGGAATTACATACGGGTGCTGAGTGTATGTATGGATTCCTGTTATCCCACTCATATAATGCTGCAGAGAGGTCAAGAGAGTTTCTTTATAACAAGCAAGGACAAAAAAGATCAACTTTAATAGACGTGAACTGCCTTTCACACAATGCCAATGAAATAATACTTGGGGTACCAGAATCAGTTGGGGAAAGCCCAAAGAGAGATTTGTACTAAGTACCTTCTGCCAGCCAGGGGTATTGGTTAAAGTCTATTATTTTCCAAAGTAAGTATTGGTATCTTCAGAGCACTTGAAAAAGTCTTGTTTGGACACGGCTACAAATTCAGCATCCCACTTTCTCCCCAGCACATTTTCTATTTACAGTCACCATCCAGACGATCTGCCAAAGTTGCAGTCCAAGCAGGGAGGCACGCGTGCACAAATCCTACAACATCCCACTGCCAGGCAGAAAATTACTTTCCCTGACCCAAATCACTCCTCATCCTTGCACCAGGGTTAAAAACTCTACGGTCACAGAAGAGGACAAAAATTCTACTAACAGACAGACTACCCACCCCCGCTTTTCTTTGCAGCAGCCCCTTCACAGAGCACAAACCGAAATGCCTTCGCATCTGCCAGAGACAGCTCTCGCCTGTAAACTCCCAGCAGCTTTTGACAAGAGTTGGAGCAATGGAGGATGGATCTGCGCCTTACTTTGCACAGCTTCTCCTTCTCCCTCACTGCTCACCGTGCCTCCTCGCCCAGCCGGCAGCGAGGACGGGGCAAGATCGTGGACCAGGCTGCTGGGGAAGTTCCAGGCGAGCCCTGGAGCACCGCGGAGCGTGTGTGTGCCCTGGGCCCTCCATTAGCTCCGGCCGGCCCGGCGAGGAGGAAGAGCTGGAGGGAAACATCCGAGCCCCCCACACCTCACCTGCCTGCGCCAAAACAAGCCCCGTCCCGGTGGGGACCAGCGGGTCTCCACCACTCCCTTGTCACGTCTCCTACATCCCTAGGCAGACCCTCTTCCTCACATCCCCACACCAACTTCCCAAACTCTGCCGCTGCCTGAAGATGGATGGGGCGAAAGCCCTGCGCCCCATCGCCCGCCACCACCGTGCGTCCCCCCAGCCCCTCGGCAGGGCCGTGAGGCCCGGGCCCCCTTCTCTTTCACTCACCGCGGTCTCCAGTGGAGCAGGCGGGGGGAAACACAAAGATGCCCCAAACGAAGGGAAGCAACAAAGAGGCTTAACTCCAGGAGCTGGGAACTTCCAGGCCGGATCTGCGGGGAATTCACTACACACACACACGCACGCACGCA
>VXAX01006171.1:357147-473918 GCA_013399835.1 Leptocoma aspasia | reverse complement strand
GCCGCGCCCCGGGGCTCCGCCGCAGCCGGAGCCAGCCTTCAGACTGCCCCGGCCCCCCGCAACTGCTCCGGCCCCGTGCGAATGCCCCAGACCCCCGCCCTGGACCCCCGCAACTGCCCCGGCCCCGCACTCCGCACCGACCCTCCGCACCCGGACTCCGCAGCCGGCCCGGGCCCCGCAGCCCGTCCCGAACCCCGCAGCCGGCCCCGACCCTGCCCCGCCGCTCTGCGGGGGCAGCTCGCGTTCCCTTCGCATCCTCCCTCCTCGCCGCCCCGGCGAGAAATTGCCCCCGTTCCCCCGGCGCGGATTGGCACAAGGTGCCTGCTGCACCCTGACATCTCCCTGAACTCATTGTGATTTAAATAACAGCCCTTTCTCATCTAAACAAAGGTTCTTAATAGCAGATGCAAAGAATTCAGCTCATCTGAAAATCCAATAGCATTTAAGTGGATTAACTGCAATAACACAACTGAGGAGTGATACTATCCTTCATGGAAGACAATAGACTGTAAATGCACAGCCAGGGAGACTTATCCTTTCATCTCTGAATTTCCTTCAGCATTTCAAAAGCGAATGCTTTCTAGAAGCCCTGAAGGGGTTTGCACGCTACTGGCTTGGACATGCTTCTAGGAAACAACCTGTGCTTTAATGGGCACTTTGCAATTGCATAGAAGTTCCCACCAAAACAGAAGTGGCCTTTCAAGTACGTTTAATTCTCTCTCATGATGTCATGTAGGCTTACAGGGTGGTCTCCAGGACCACAAGGGGGGAAAAAAAGGTGGGGGTTGAAAAGAGAGAAAAGAGATGTAAAAGATTTGGAAGCACTTTAAAAAGGAGAATGCTGCTGCTTTTTTTTTTTTTTTTAAGACAGAAAATGCTGAGCCAGTGTGGAGCCATTCTCAAATGCCTCCTGATATAAAAAAAATGACCCGAGTGCCACACTGCAGCAGAGCCATCCATGCAGGGCAGAAGGAGGCAGAGCAGGGCAGGACACTCTGGTAGTGCCATCACTTTCTTACATGGCAGAAATAAAAAGCAATTATTTCAGCTAAAAAATAAGTCTCGTCTGCACAGTCTCATTTGCTAGGGTTAAAGAAGCAGTTCTTAGGGTCCATGTTGTCATAGTAATAAAAAAAATAATTACTAAACAGTGAAATAGATTCTGACAGTACCGGCTGGCTGAGCATTTAGTCCTCTCCTTCCTTCCTTGGTTGGCCAGTGCATTTAGGTTCAGAAGTGCTGTATATTTGTAGCTCTCACTAGTGGTA
This sequence comes from Leptocoma aspasia, assembly GCA_013399835.1. Classification (NCBI taxonomy): domain Eukaryota; kingdom Metazoa; phylum Chordata; class Aves; order Passeriformes; family Nectariniidae; genus Leptocoma; species Leptocoma aspasia. The sequence continues at coordinate 472,650 of VXAX01006171.1, read as the reverse complement.
TTTCACTGCAAAAGCCAACAGAGATAACTCCTGCTTTATCTTATGTTAAAAAAAAAAAAAATCTATGCAGTTTTGATTTTTCTTATATTTCCCTCATTTTACAAGAGACACGCTGCATCAGCATCTTTTTTTAATCTGTCATTGTGGAGCTCAGATAAGCATCTTTCCTCTGGGTCAAGTTACACTTGGAGTGGCTTTTAACATTAGACTGTTTATAGGGATCATTACAAATATTTGATAATAATGCAAAATATGTAAGATCCCAGAGGAGAGCAAAGACCAGGAAACATAAATAAAATTCACACAGATTCTGCAAACAACTTTATACTTAGGTTATCTGTCTGCTTACAAAACTCATTTTGTCCTTGTCTATTGTTTGATCTAAAATTGCATTTGTTGCCTCTAAGTCCCTACATACAGCTGTGTGAAAAACAAAACACCAGTGCATGTTTGCTTCAGCATGGCACGTTCCTGCGATCTGCACATCTATTGCACATGTGTGCACCAGACACGAAATATCACCTTTTATGTAATACCCACAAGCCACACATGAGGAAGGAGTGACAGGATGGTAGTTACAGGTTTAAAAGAAAATCAGTACCAAGAACAGAGTGTCAGAAAATTAGGTTTTACACTTTTTTATTTTTCTGAGAACAGCGAGCAAGATGTTGCTTGTCTAATTTAAAGCACACACTTTTAGAAGTCTCTCAAATGTCAGGAATTATAATAGAATTACACCATGACAAAGTGTTGAGAGGGAGGATTCCCAGGGTTTCCACAGCACTTGGCATGGGGGAAGGGATGCAGAAGCTCTTTGACAGGAAATGAGACCACTTCAGTGTCACCAGTGTTGCTTTCTTCGGGTGGAGTCACCTGAAGCCAGCGTGCCCCAAATCAGGTTTCCAGCAGCCACTGCAGAGCTCGTTTAAATCTCTGCTGGCTCAGCTCTCAGAAACACAGGCCAGGCAATGTAACAGGACCAAGTGATGTTACACAGATGCCTGCTGGGGCTGGGGGAAAGTCACTGGAGAGGTGTGGTCAGGGATGGCCAGCAAGGTGGGCACTGTGGTGCTTGGAGGGGGCTGAAGCCACGGGGTGCACTCGGCTGGCTCCAAAATGGTACCCGAAGCCCAGGGCATCCATTCCAGAGCTCAGCCTGGAACGACACTTGTTTGACCCTCCTGACAAGTCTTGAGGTACCATTACTTGAGGAATCATTTCATTGTAATGACATTCCTGCTGAGGGACTCTTGGGAAACATGAGTTTTTTCAGATTTGATTTTAGTGGGGATTTTGCCTCGTAGATAATCCAGTTAAAATTAACAAAACAATGGGTTTGGGTAAGGGTTTTTGTTGGAAGAGTGGCCTGCTTTTATTGCAGTGTGTGTTTGGGGCTGGCCAAAGCTGCTCAGTGTGTTCTGCAGGATACATCCTGCCACCACATCTGTCCTGGCTCTGGAAAGGGACCATAGGAAATACTCTCAGCAATTTGGACCTGCACCATTTCTGTCAGTGCCCCACAGTGTATAACAAAGGATAAAAGTGCAGAACAGAAAATCCAGAAAGCTGGACAGGAAGATCACCAACTTTGGGTGGTTCCCCTCTGGTTTTGAACTTTTTTTTTTTTTTGGCCTGTAGGTTCAGAGGGCCATGGTGGGGGTAGGTCATTTTCCTGCTCTGCAGCTCGGTTGCTGCCTGCCTGTGGAAGGGCATGAGGCTGGCACAGGTGCAGGTGCAGTGCAGGCAAGGATTACAAATGCAGAAGGCACTGATGGCAGACACACCGTTCCCCTTCCTGAATCTCGCCCATAAAGAGCAGCAAGGAAAGCTGCAAGGAGAACAAGCAAGGCTGTTATTATTCCAGCTGGTGCACCTACAAACATGATTTCCTTCTCTTCCAGCTCTTCCTTTTGGATCCTTGTGCTGGCTCCATCCTTCTGGCTGAGCTTTGTTGTCTTTGTAACTTTCGTTGGTGCAGCTTTCCAGATGTTTTCACAGTTGATAATTTTCTTAAATAGTCATGAGATGCAAATCTGCTACAACGTTTCAGCTAAGAGGAGTGATCAGAAGTGGTGTGGAAAAGCTTTATGACGTCTCTGCCCCAAACATAGAGGCTGGCCGTGGCCAGCACCCACTTACGTGGGTTGACACTTAAAGCTACAATATTTCTGGAGATGTTTTGCTCTCCTATGAATGGGGCAGAGTCCCTGTAGAGCTGATCCTCCACCCAAAATTGCCCTTTTGACTTCAGTGGAGGTTAGACCAAATTGTCTCTGGAAACATTACCTGGTTTAATAGCCAAGTTGGTAACGCTCTTGTTAATGTGCTCCTCTCTCCCCCAGTGCCCAGCTGGTCCTTACCCAGGAGCTCCAGCAGCAGGGCTGAAAGCGAGGGACTGTTTGACCTTCCCTGCTGCCGGAGCCACTGCTGAGTGACACACAGTTCACCTTCAGGGCTGGAGCACGAACTGGCAGCCCTGCCAGCCTGGGTAGCAAGATACCATGTTTAGGCATTAAACTAGGCCACTTGCATACCAGCACTGGCCGCTATTTTAGTGGGTATATGAAGCTGATCCCTGCTCCCCACCCCTATGGGACAAGGGAGCTGCTGTGAGTGCGGGATATCCTCTGCCTGGTGGATAAAGCTATTAAAAATGAGCTGTGTTTTGTCAGGAATACATAGTTCATCCAGCTGAACGACTGTAAAAGTACCAGCCCAGCTTAAGGTATGCTGATGCATGCTGTAAATGAGAGCACTGCACACAGGGCTCAGCCCCTGGGGTCCTGTGCATGGTGTGCTCATGTCTCCTCAGCAATGAGGGTGTAAAGCTCTTCTCCTCTGACTCAAATCAACACCAGTTGCAGTGATTCTGTGGAGACCATCCAGGATGTAACTCAGCCACGCTAAGTACCATAAAATTGTGATATTATTCTTCATTGTTTGTAGCTTGGAGGCCTGTAGAGGCCTAGCTTGGAGCAGTCAGTTTTATTAAGCTCCATCCAAACACAGTGAGATAGTTGTTCTTCCCGAAGAATTTGTATTCTTAAAGTGTGAGCCGCCCCGTTTGTGTTCTTGTATCCATGCAACCTTGTTGCTCTTACATTACACATTTGTCCTGTGAGATTCCCTCCCTTACAATAAAAACTCACGAGAATGATACACACATTTTCAACTCCGAGCACACCAGAGACCGCAGGATCCAGCAGTACCTAAAGGACACAGGAGATATGGAGGCTGCTGTAGTGGAATTGCTAACTTTGAACTGCAAATGTTTGTAATGGCTGTGAAGCTTCCTAATTGAATTTCTGACCCTTCTTGTCACAGAAACCTAGTTAAATATAAGGGAAGGAGAAGAGCAAGTAAAGGATTGGTGATTGGTTTGCTATTTTTCTTTTTAACAGAAACTCCAGTGGAGAGTTTTGCATTTTTCTTTTAATTTTCTTACACCTACAGCAGCCTGGTCCTCACATGATCTCAGTGGCTGCACATTGTTCAAGGATCATGCCTGAAGACCAGTGCAGTATCTCTACAGAAGGGCTTCATGGAGCCCACCCTGAGTCTCCAAACTCACCCTCCCTGAGCACTTCCATCCTTTCGAGACACACTGGAATGCAGAGACCTGCTGATGGTGGTGGTCAGACCAGAGCAGGCAACCCATGTGGTGGCATCTGCTCCTCAGCAGAAATTCCCAGGGAATTCAGTGCTTTCCAGCTGTTTATACTCAACACTTTGTACTTAGGCGATTTCTTCCTGAGAGCTGATAAAGATCTTCCATAGCCACGAGGCACATCAGTAATCAGAAATGCAGGGAGGATGTAGAGAACCTGCCATGAGGCTGTGGCCAAGCTTCAGGTGAGAAGCTGGTAGTAAACATTTCCAAAGCCCTTTTCTTACCACCTCAGGACAAGTTTTATCATTGCCCTGCTAAATTCCAAGTCCAGCAGACCTCTGAGAAGCACCTCTGGTCAAATCATTTGGCTGTGTCACATGGAGATGTCTTAACTTGGTCTGCCACCTGCTAGTCACCATCACATGGTCTATGGGAGTGTGTTCCTGATATACTGCTGGGCTAGAAAGGAGCATGCACCCACATTTACACCAAAACTGAATTTCCTGGTTCTTGCAAGAAGTGAAGGGCAGAATCACAGAATTGTAGAATCATTTGGCTTGGAAAAAACCTCTAACATCACCGAGTCCAACCATCTTCTCCATCCTATTGAACATAGCATTTGTTTACCTTTCAGCAGTGGTTTGTGATGCCATTCCCATCAATTGGGATGCAGAACTCCTTCTTTCTTGTAAGTCAGTGAGGAGTACAGCATTAAAGCAGAGAGGAGGCAATGGCCCTTTAAGCATTGTCTGTTTAACTGTAGCACGATCTCTCCTGCACTTGAGTGCTTTCCATAAACAGCAAGTCATCCTGGAAAGGGAGAGAGAGGATGATAAATAATCCTGTTATTCATGCAACTGCGTTCTTTCATGAAACTGAGAAAAGGCAAAATAAAGTGGCGGCTGCAAGACTGAGAATGAAACACGAGGCAGTGGGTTGTGTTGCTGCAGGTATTTGGGGCTGGAAGAAAATCTGGAAAGAGAAAGGTGAGTGGAAAAGGTTTAAAATGCCAACAAGAAAGGCAAGAGACAGGACATAAAAGAGCAGCTTTCCCTGCATCCTTGCTTTGTGTCAGGGCTCACTGCTGGGGCTGGCTGTGGTTCTGGCTGTCCAGCACCAGCTCCTGAGGCATGGCTACCTGTGCGAGAGGCTTCCCTGTGTATGCACCTTGTGGAGAGGTGGGAAGTGGGAGATGACAGAGCTCCAGTAAGGACAGGTGGGCAAGGACAGAGACAAAAGTGAGCAGGGAAAGAAATCTCATGGAACAATGAGAAAGCAAAGAATAAACCTGTTTGCTGAGGGCCCTAGCAAACAAGCTATAATTAGTTTTCGTGGGACAGTTATGGTATTGCTTTCATCACACTTTGCATCTGTGCCAGAGGTGCCTCCCCAGTTTGTGTTGGAGGTGCCCATGTGCAGCCGTTCCAGTTCTCCAGCTGTGTTCTCCGTGCATCCCCTGGGCCCTGAGTGGGGACAGCTGAGGCACAGGCATCCCTCCCATTCCATCAGCCCTGCTGGCAGGCAGCCTCCCACCGAGAGCCGGGACAGACAGCTGTGGGGGAGCATCTTAAACCACTGCAGCTGTCTGCTCCCTGCATGTGAGCCAGAGCCCTCCATCCCTGGGATTCTCCTGGAAGCAGCCAGGCCCTGTACTGCTGCCTAATTGCCTGGTACCAGCCCCATCTTTGGTTTGTAAGAGAATCTCATCCTGGGACAGTGTGCCAGCCCTTCTAGCACTTCAGTAATGGCACACATCCACTTCAGCAGCATCAGGGGTTGGGATAATGCAGCCACATTGTTATAATCTTCCAAAAGTGCCTCTTCCCCTTGCATGGCATCAGTGCAATTCCTTCAGACTTATAAAAGCTTAAGCCTTTGTAAACACAGCAGCCCTGGAGCCTAGGTATTGGAGAGAGAGAATTCCTCTCCATGTCCTAAATATTTTGGATAGAAAAAAAAAAAAAAGAAAATAAGAACATTTAAGACATCAGCTTCCCTTCTAGTGTAAATGGGACCAGCTCCATCCAGCTTCATCCTGGACTCTCTTACACTGCCACTGTGCAAAGCTCCCAGTAAGGCAAATGGGAATTGCACATGATGTGATGGGAAAGCAGCAGATACCTTTGTAAATATTGCATCCTCACATGAGCCATGAGTATCTTTCCTGAGATACCCTGCCAAACTAGCAGGTGTTTTTTACATCAGGCCTTGTATTAACACACTCCTACGTATGTCTGGCTGCATCTGCTGCATTAATGATCCCTCGGTGCATAATGGCTGGGTTAGTTTGTGAAGTTAAATACCACAGGCAAGAGCCCAGCCACAATGCATACAAACCTCAAACTGCTTCTGTTTCTATCACAAGGGTTACTGTTCTGCTTCTTTAGCTGTGACTTTTTCTTTCTTTCTTCCTCTCACTGCATTTTTCCCTTCTTCCTGCCCATCCTTTCCCCAGTTTGTTGTTTCCAGATTCCCTCCATGTCTTTATTTACTCCATCCTTTGCTGTGTCTTTCCTGTCTCATTTCAGTTTCTGTGGATGCCAGAGAGAATGAAAGCTGCAGCCAGCCGACCCCAACCACTCCTACACACTCCAACAGCCCCAGAGTGGTCGGATACTCCTCCAGGCAGTGCATGTCTGGAGCCTGAGGGCAGTGCCATGGGGGCTGCTGGGTGGGGATGCCACCATTTCAACTCTGGGTGCTTGTAGTGGCTGCTAAGGAAGTGGAAAAGGCCCGCTCAGACCTGCCCAACTTCTACTCTCAGTGCAGACAGCAAGTCCAAGTCCAAAGCCACTAGGGAAAATATGTGCCCTTAGTGTAAAAGCCTGTTTTCACAGAAGCCAGTGGTAGGAGCCTTTGGGGATTAGTCTTCTGCTGTAATTACCAATGATTTTAAACTATGTTGTGGCCAGGCGTAAAAGCTGTTCAGAAACATGGCAGGGCTGGATCTGAAGCCAGCTATCATAGACTTCTACAAAAACCCCCACCTGGCTTTGTAGAGCTGACACTAAAGTTAGGTTGAAATTTCCAAGGGCACCAAAGATATGTGTGTGCGTGTGTGTGTTTAACTTCCACTGAAATGGGAGTTTGGGGCATTACTTAATGAGAAGGATTTGAAAAATACTCTTCTATGTTCCTTTGTTTAAAATTAAGATGCCAAATTCAAACATTCATGCCAGGGTGGTGTCTGTTTCCATTGCTCATGCTTTTAGTCGTGCAGTTGTTGTCGTGGTCCTTCATGGAGGTCTCACCTTTGGTCCCAGGCTCTCTTGGCCCTAGGTTTAGCTTTTTGCAGTAGTTCCATGGTGTGTGCACATACACAAAGCACAACAGCTGGTGGATCTCTTATTCATGGCTTAATCACTTCCCTCCGGAGGTGTTCGGTGTGATGTGTGGTCTTGCTCAATCCTGGCTTCCCGAGGGATGGAGCAGGAGGGTCAAACACAGCCCAGATTCAACCCAGCACTTGGGAGCATGACTAACCCAGGGCATGGAGTATTCTCTCGACGTCATTAGGATGGACCTGCTTCTTTTCCTGAAGTTAAGCAAGCATTTAGTCCTTTGGAGTTTGTCTTACCACACCCTTCTCATCTCATGCTTATCTCAGCATCACACTTTGAGCTGCCCACTGGTTTTCCACACATCTCCTCTGACTTTCCCTAGGCCATCCATCTGATCTCATAACCACAGCTCCCCTGGTGGTTCACCACGTGCCCCCATCCCACCCTTTGTAAAGGTTTGCTGTATCACTGCTACTTTCCTATCCATCTGGAATTTCCCCTGAAGGCTCTAAGCCACCTACTCCATAAGTGTCATCAGACACCTTTTGCTGGGAGGGACTTTTGTTTCTTTGTTTCATGGTTTCGTAATCCAAATTGGCTGTCGATTTCATTCAAAATGCCATGGCACAAAATAAAATACTGATAAGGAGCCAGATGGCTCAAGAGATTGGGAACCAGCAATGGAGCCTGTAACCTTGACATCACTGCTCCAAAATGCAGCTCTGATCCACACTGAACTTGGTGGGCTCATCCAATTTCTAGTGTATATATGGTCATGCCAGAAAAACTTCCCTTATAAACACCCCCTGCTTTGGCTAGGAGGCCTAGCCAAGAGGTGTGTGAGGGTCCCTCAAAACAGAGGAAATGTCACCTGCTGCACATGGATGATGCAGTCCCCAGCAGCACTTCTGCACCGTCTGTGGCAAGGGAAATTCATATTGCAGCGCTGCCCGCCTGGCCAGCTTCCACAGGGAAGACATTTCCTTCTCTTCCAAATTACCTTTCAAGCCAGTTTTAAAATTGTCTCATGCCTAAGTCTCATGACAACTGTAACTCTGCTGTCCCAGTGGTCTGACTGATCCCATGTGTACCTGGTGAGAGGCTCCTCAGAGGTGAAAGAACATTGCCAAAGTGTCAATAAAAGAATAAGAAGCAAGTAAGAATTTGTGTCTGGAGCATCTCTAAGATTAAAACAGTGTGAGAACAAAATCTGGCCATGCACACAGGCGCACTGCAGAGTTCTCAGCTAGATGGTGTCCCCAGGGGCCACACCTACATGTCTTTTAAATGCCCCCAGGGACAATGACTCCACAACTGCCCTGGGCAGCCTGTTCTAATGCTTAACAACCCTTTTGGTGAAGAAATGTATCCTAGTATCCAATCTAAACCTCCCCTAGCAGAGCTCGAGGCCATTTCCTCTTGTGCTATTGCTTACCGGAGAAAAGACTGACCCTCCTGGCTACAACCTCCTTTCAAGTAGTTGTATAGAGTGAGAAGGTCCCCACTGAGCCTCCTTTTCTCCAGCTTCCTCAGGTGCTTCTCCTCAGACCTGTGCTCCAAAGGGACTCCTTGTTATGTGGGCTCCTGCCCTGCCTTGACACCCTGTGCAGGTCATTCTCATTCTGTGGTCCTTGTTTTGGCTACCCAGGCATCCCTCAGTGCTCCTGGCTGTGGGATGCCCACAGCCTGCTAGTGCTGCTCTCTGCACCCCTGAGAGCTGGTCCCATCCCACACATCAACAGCCCTGTGTCAGCCCCAGGGAGCTGCTTCGTACCATCCACAACTGTTTGGTTTATATTCGCGTATCGGGCCGTGACCCTGAACTGGCTTCTCCCTTTAAATTCCTTCCACATGGCTCTGCCCACACTGTCCACAAAGCCTCTCAAAGAAATGCAGCTTGGAAAAAAAAAATCTGAGAAGAAGAAAAACCCCTTCACAACAAAATGTCCTTCTCTCTCCAGCAGCTCCTCTTGGGTGCGGTTTTCCCAACACTCCCCCGCAACTGAGGCACGGAGCCTGTTCAGCTCTGCTCCCACCAGCACTGCAGGGACAGGCTCACCCCAGGCTGGGCACAAACACCCACACTGCAGGGACAGGGACACCCCAGGCTGGGCACAAACACCCACACTGCAGGGACAGGGTCACCCCAGGCTGGGCACAAACACCCACACTGCAGGGACAGGGACACCCCAGGCTGGGCACAAACACCCACACTGCAGGGACAGGCTCACCCCAGGCTGGGCACAAACACCCACACACAGTCCCCATCCACAGGGACAGGGCGCCTTGTCGGAGTCACTGCATTGCTGTAAAGCAGTGCTTTTACCCAGCTTTCATCCCAAGAGCCTTGATGCCCTTCAGCTCTGCCATTGCACAGCCCTGGGATTGTGCAGCAGGGCCGGGAGCCTTCTCACCTGGGTGAGGAGCCCGTGACAGCCCCTCTCCATTCTCTCCCTTCCATATAAACATATATATAGGACTGTCCCCATATAGTGGCAGCTCCACACATGTGCTGGTGGGCGGGTAGCTCTGCATTTGCCCTCATGATTTCATGCCAGAAACATTTGCAAGTTCAGCTCGCTGCTCTCTCAGTTTCCCCTCTCTCTCTCCTTCTCCCTCGCGGGGTTACTCCCCGAGTCTGCAAAGGCATCCTGCATTCCCCCCACCAGGCCATGGGCTCCTGCCTGCCAGCATCCCTCCAGCTTCATCATTGCCTCATCCTGCCCCAGCCTCTTAAAGATTCCCTTAAAGACTTTCGGTAAGAGCAAAATAAATTTTGCCATACGTTATCGAGCCTTCTCCTTTTGCCTCTTCTCTCAGCAGCTATTTTGGGATGATTAATAATTCACAGCAAGGCTTGGCACAGCAATGGTTAAAGGGACAAAGCTGAGCTGACGCAGGAGCCTTCTGGACAGAAGCAGTTTTATAAAGTCTTATAAGTGCTATTTTTTTCTTTAGGAAAGGAGTGGATTTTTTTTTAAGTTTTGTGAGAACAGGAATGTTTCTCTTTTAGCCAATTCCACATACTTTTTGTTATAGGAGAAGATGTGGTCTGAGGGTTTTAGCAGAGGCTAAAACAGGGGAGAACTGGATCTATTTTGGTGGTGTATCAAGTGGGTAGGAAATAATTGAAAATGCTGTGTTAAAAAATGAGTTTAGCAGCAGCTCCAGGCGAACCCTGTTCCACAGAGAGCCCTCCCTCCCCTCACCTGCCCAGCACCCAGCAGACCTGGCAAATGTGCAGATTTGATCCATTTCCACCCTTTGGCCAAAAGACATTTCTTTAATCATGCCCTCCTGGGAACTGAGGTTGTGAGTGTTTTTCTGTTGGTAAAACGAAGCATATTGGCTGCCAGAGGCTGTTTCAAGGCTGTGTTCAGGGGGTGTGTTGCACAGTGGACAGACAGGTGTCTCCTGGGGCTCCACTGGGATGCTCCCACACATCCTGGCTGATGGGTAGCCTGTGGCTTTGCTCAGGCTGAAGCACATCAAACATTCCTTTCTGGGCACGGTGGTGCAGCAGCCTCCTGACTTGTACCGACTATTTTTCCTTCCCCACCTGCTGCCTGGGCTGAAATCAGAGCACAGATCCATCCCCTCTCATCCCAGCACCCTGTCTCCCTCACACTCTGCTCAGCAGAAAGGTGATGGAGTTTTTCCAGGACCCCACATGACACACATCCCCTTCTGAGGACATTCACTGGTCCCATCGCTTCAGACACACCTGCAGGTCTGCCAACAGCCTCGCCTGTAATGATGGGTGGGATGTAAAATGGATTAAAAAGCAGAGGCCAGAACTTTTTAGGTTAATCTCCTAATGCAAAAGGATCATGTTTGGCAGCAACACAAGGCAAGCTCTCATCAGTTTATATTTCTGCTTTTCTTCCCTTTAACAATCTAATTTTGTACATCGCTGTGTGGAATCCAGATACAGATAATCCTCCCCCAGTTAACACCACTCTGGCTGTGCCCTGTGGAAATCTGTGTGCTGCCTGTGGGAGCTGGAGACATGAGGGTGCTGTGCTACAGACTGTCTGGAGGGGTTTCAGCAGGTAAGAGATAGCTCAGGGTCACAAGAAGAGCTGCTGGAAACACTTTCCATGAGCACTTTTGGAGAAATTGGTCTTTTGTCTTTGCGTCTCACCTTACACTTTGGTGCAGGGGACAGTCGGTAGCTATTGAAAACTGAAATATTCTGATTGCCACAGAGGAGAAACTCACAATTTTCCCTGAAAAACTTTCACACCAAATGGAAATTTTCTGACAAACTATTCAGCCAGAACGACCTTTTGTGCTGCAGAACAAACTGTGATGAACATTTTTTCTACCAGGTTTTTCTCCTGACATTATGAATCCTGATGGGGGATTAGCTAACACAGCTCGTTATCAGCACATGCAGCATCAGAGAGGAGGACTCAGAGCTATGTGAGATCTCAAAAACAACCGTCTGATGCCAATATGCAATTTGAGATGCTGCCTCAACCAAAAAAAAGGGTCCATGGGCTAAAGTTGGTGCTAATGTTAATCCCAGTTATGGGTGAAGTTGCCCCAAGGCTGAATTTGCCTCAAGAGAGTCAAGCCAGGGAGTGGATTAACTTCTAAGAAACTCTGAGTGAATGAATTAGTGGAATTACCGGGTAGAGTCAGCAATGAAATTACAAGTCCACTGCAGAGGAAACAGGATGCATTGCTAAAGGGCTAAGAATGGCCCCTTTGCTAGATTTATGGGGCTGAGGTGATGAGCGCAGGGTCAGATAATAACCTTTCAAACCACCAAGGCAGACCAAATATGCTTTGCCGTGGCCCGCTTGCTTTTCAATGCATGTGTGTCATGTTTGGAAAACAAGGCCCCGTCTGTCCAGCAGCAACAAAATAACGCTGCTTGTTAGGGAAATGCCACCGCAGAAGAAGATAATTGAAACATTCAGGCTGGCAGTACATGGGGATAAAGGCAATAAATCCTGAAAGCACACTGCCTTATCTCGGGCAGGAGCTGCCGGCACTGCTCCTTGGCCGGCGTTCCGCCAGGCCGGGGAGGCCTCGTCCGTGCCCGGTTATCCTGAGGGCCGGCCTTCAGCCAAGGCCACCAGCCTGCCATCAAACAGGGATGCTGAATGGGGACAGATACCTGTCCCTCCTCCTGCTGCAGCTGGTCTCCCTCCCAGGCCGAGGGGGAAGCATCTGCAGTGGGTTGGGGTGTGTGGACTAAGCCCGACTGCAAAGCGGCACAAAGCTGTGTCAGGGAGGTTTAGGGTGGATGTGAGGAAAAGGTTCTTCACCCACAGGGTGGTTGAACACTGGGACAGGCCCCCCAGGGGAGTGGGCACAGCACCAAGTGTGACACAGTTCAAGTGTTTGGAGAATGCTCCTGGGCACAGGGTGGAATTTTTGGGCTGTTTTGTGTGGGGTCAGGAGCTGGACTCAGTGATCCTGTGTGCCCATGATTCTATGAAAACAGAGGTGGGGCTGGGAGGGCACACAGCCCCTTATGGAGTCACTCCAGGCTGTCCAGCACAGCTCTGGTGGGTGTCCAGCATCACCCAAAGGGCTCAGTGGGCTGGAGCAGCTGGTCCCGTGCTCACAGCCTCCAAGGGCTTTCCTGATGCCTCCACAAGTCACTGCTCCAGGGACTCAGAATTTATCTTAACATTACAGAGAGTAAGTGGTCAAGGAACTCCCATAATTCACCTACAAATCTGACATAAAAATGATGCCAACTTTTCTTCTCGATTTATGTACAGCTAAAACATGAGCAATAGAGGGGGAAAGCCTGCAAACAAAATTAGTATCCTCAAGTCTTCTGCTTATTACGTGGCAACAAAGGTATGTGATGCTGCAAAGCTCTTGGCTTGTGGCCTCGCCCTGCTCTCACACAAGTCCTGGAGAAGTTACGCAAGTGAAGTGGGAATCCATGAATTTTGATGAGGAGTATCCCTGCTTCTCACCTTTCGTGCCTTTGTGACAGGAGGCAGCACAGAGATGTGCTGCAAGGCAGCTGGATGGCAGTGACCACTTCATTACTGCCCAGCAGGGCACCCCCTGACTTTGCCCATCCAACTTTCCATGCTCGGTGCCTGGTCTCCTGTTGTGGCACTGAGATTCTTCTGGGAGTGGTTTTTCAGCTGGCAGTCTGAGCAGCAGCAAGGCCCAGCCCCAGCCAGGCAAAGAGGGTCCATGATGGAACACGGGCTCCAGGGAGCACATTTGGGCTGCAGGGCTGCTCCCCTTTGAGGTTTTTAAGAGTCCACCCGCCTCTCCTTTACTTGCTTTGATGTTCTTCAGATGAAGACAGGATTTACAAATGCTTGACTGTAGGAAATAAATGTAAAGAAGAATGCTGTTTCTCACTCTGCTTCTTTCCCCCATCTGCTCAAGGGCTTGATCCTGCAAGTACTGCTGAGACAAACCCACAGCCAGGGGGAAATGATGTTTTCCAAGACCACTCCAAGGTGGGCAGTAGCACAGAGCAATCAGCTCCGGTCTGTGTTGCTTTGTGCTTGACAAGCAGCAGCCAGAGAGTCTCCAGGGAGACCTGCTTTCCCTAAGGTGCCAGTAAAACTCTTACACGGAGCACAGCAGTTTGAGGTCCTGAGGCATCACTGTCAGCTGACCCCAGCTCGCTATGGAAATGTTGCTCTGGGAAGGTTTACCTCTCTCTGCAAAACACAAACCTTTCTTCTCTGCTGCAGTAATTTTTCTGCAATTATAACTTACATTGAACAGTTCAAACTGCAGGCATTAACAGAGCACAGGCTGCAGCCTCCCTTTACCTTCGGGTGGACAGCATGGATCAGACAGCACCCGGATGGTTTCAGCATGAATCACTCACTGCCTCTGTAACCAACATTCCCATAACCTAAATCTATCAAAAAGAACATAAACCACATCAGAAGCCAGTTCTCAGATACTCATTTGCTAAGACTTTGGAAACCTCTTATATTAAACAGATCATCTCTTTACGGGAGTATGAAGCTGCCCTAATTATACAAAGGGTGGAAAGGGACAATCTTCCATATGGGAAGGCTGTTTAACTTCTTCTGGCTTCCTAAAAAGCTATTGTCTTGTAAACTGAGCATTCCTTCACTGGCCTGGTAGACACAACATTCCCCATGTCCCAACCAAGTGCTGTGCAAGGAGCAGCAGGACCTGAGCCAGTCAGCCTGAACAGCCCCGGGCACAGCCCCACAGGGGCTGGTGCTGGCTGCCCCTGGAGCACCCATTCAGAGCACGATGTGCTGCCAAAACGGTTCTGCCTTGGCTTTTGCCTGTGGTTCATCAGCAGTGGCCTCTGGCTTGGTTTGTTTTGGAAGGAAGAGGTGCTCTGGGCAGCCCTGTCCTTCACACCAGGAATCACTGTGAGTGTAGGAGCCTCACCGGGTGAGCAGCAGCTCTGCAGCATTGGTCTGGTGGCTCTGTGATTTCTCCACATGGCTGGAGATACAGTGAGAACCCAGATCTTCATGAGCAGGAACAGCTTCATCACAAAGGCTGCCTCGTATCTCACCAGCCACCAGGGCCAGGTCCACCCACCCTGACCACTCAAGGAGAGTGATGTCTCAGGATGCCAAATACCACCCCTCAAACCCCCTTCGCTTGCAAACCTCGCTCAGCTCTTTTCTGCAGCTGGGAAACCAACTCTGAGTAGCAGTGAGTTGTGAGCTACTAGCATCAAGTCACATCTTCTAGGGAGGACATTACTTCCATGTTATGATAAACCCAGGCATTTTTATTTGGCACCACTAGCTTTTATTATTCCCTTCCTTCATCTGTCATCAATACTGTGTTCAGTTTCTGCTTGTGTACATGCTCTGGTAGATGCCGTGGTACAGCTGACAGGCCTTAAATTCACACTTTGTGGGAGGCATATTTCTTTCTAAAGGTTTTACATCACTAAAGGTAGCAAGTCACAAAATAAAACCATTGTTGCAAATATCATTTGAAGTTAATCTTCGTATAATCCACTGTAAATATTTATGTGCAATGCAATAGTGGTTGGATTTGTTTACAGTTTGAAATTGTTAGAGAGGATTCCATATAGATTAGTCAGCTAATCTGCTGTAATCTGCTTAAAAAGCAACTGAAATGGGTTTTCTTTCACTGAATCATGTTAGCCCTGTCTATGCAGTGACTTCAGATAGGAAAGGGATTCAGACACAAAAGGGCATTTACCTTGTGGGTGCTTACAGCATTGCTTGCATTGCAGGAGAGCCATAAATTTCCCCTTCTGCCTTAGAGAACAGGACAGCTGCCGTGACTGAATTTAAGCTGAGATGAGTGTCAGGCTCTTCTATCCCATTTCCTTGCTGCAGCTTTTGAACTGTATCGCCTGGGGATAAACGGATCTTTGATGAGGCACCTGCACGGTGTCTGCACAGAAGTCATCCTTTCTGAATTTATTCTGTTTTATTTCACTCCCTCCTAAGGAGATCTACAAGAGGTGCCTTTACCTAGCATGTTCCTGGGTTAATAAGGAAAGCATCCCATATCCTTTATTCCCAGCTCACCTCTGTTGACAGGCGAGTTGCAGCTCAGGGTGGAAAAAGATTTTAGATACTCACCATACTTCACAGAAGGTCTCTGGCTCTGGGTGATGTGGGTGTCCATGGGACAGGTGTGTTTCCTCTGGTCTGTAAGATCCAGGCTTGGACCTCTAATAGCCCAGTGAGTGAAGGGCAAAGCCTGGGTAGCAGAGATATTCCTCCAACCGACTGAGCAACAAGCTTGTCTGGGACACTCAGCTAACATATGGCAGAGATGATGTGAATAGTGATGAAGTCCCATTCTGTGGCTTTCACCAATATTCAGAGGTTGGAGGATCTCTCCAAGCCCTTGTTCCTGGTGTGGGGATGCTCACACAGAGGTGGCCTCACGGATACAAGGTGATGGCTGCAGCGTGGGTGAGTCCTGAGCTCTCTGCATCCTGTCTCTCCAGGACATAGGCAGGAGCCAGGCAGGGAACAGCCCTTCTGGCAGAAAAGGGGGCTGAAACAAGCCACCCTGTGGGTATGAGGCCACTTTATTTCCCATTTGCCCACCACACTTGGAACCAGCCAGGTGGCAGATGGGGTTGCCTGCAGCTCTCTGCTCACCACTGGTTTTAAATCCCGTCTCCTGCTCCCTTGCACTGGCAAGGAGGCACTTCCTGCCTGCTACCTGCTCCTCCATCCAGGCTTGATCAGTGGCTGCAGCCTAGCTCTGCTTCTGGAGGTTGAGACCGGGAACCTCCCCAAGGAAACCTGGGGGAGGCAGAACACACCTTGTGTCCCCCCATAAACAGCAACACTGGCAGGACTGTGGCTCCCCGTCTGGGAGGGGACCTGGCCCCATCACCTGAGCTACCCTCTGGCAAACACATCAGCCTTTGGTGTTGGGGCAGTCACTTTTCTCCCCTTTCACACATCCCCAGTGCCGGTAGATCATTTCAGTGTGGGTCCCTCTGAATAATACATTCATCCACAGTCCTTCCCCCACCCCGTCCTCAGCAAGGCCTTCACGAGTTGAATACAGTGGCTCGGCTCCAGCACACACAGCTGCCATCACTGCTGCAATTCTTTTGCCTTGAGAAAAAGCATATACAATTTAATATGCTCCTGGCACAACAGCTTTTCTGTAGCAGAGGAGGCGGGTTTGTTTATGGCTATTTTGATAGGGCAGCTTTCATCCGGACACAGGTTCTGCTGCATCTCCCCGCCCGCACAAGGGCGCCTTTGTTGGGCTGGTTCTCATATTCCTCTGCCCATTTTGGTACCTTCTCCTGCTCCCTGCAAACCCAAGGTTTAAAAAGCCCTCCTTGCTGGTCATGTTATGCTTTAAAAGCTAGATCCTGGGCTAAGAGCCAGACATACAAGGCAATGGGAGAGGGTGTGATGCTTTACTGGATATGTGTCAAGGATATGAACCATTCTGCCATCTCATGGGAATTTGGCCCATGGAGCAGAGCTCATGGTGCTTGTGGTGGCCATTAGCTGTGACTTACAGGCTTTCCAGGCTGGGGAGCAGCTCTGTTGCTTTCTCAGACACCTTCCATCTCGCCAAGAGTCATATGAACCATGCACAGGGGTGGAACTCCTTCCTCCAGGCAGGGCCAAGACAGGGCTTTTCCATCTCTGCAGGAGCTGGCGCTGAGACATGCAGATTCCCTTCCAGCAGCAATTCCCAGAGTCACCCTTACACAAGTTAAACTGTGAACAGTGACACATCTCCCTGCTCCGCACTCCCACGGCACCTCAGCTCCCCAGGCAGGGTGGGGTGTGGAGGAGATGTACCTGGGGCTGGGAAGTCTCAATCAAACAACCCAGAGTCTGCAAGCCCAGCCAACTCCTTCTATCTGGCAAGCGGCTTGAGCTGTCCCTGGTTGATGAGGAGAAACAATCTCTTGTGTTTTTCAGCTGCTGAGTCTGTGCCCTCTCGCTACCACAGTGGAAATAAATGGTGGGAGGGTTTAGCCAGCACTAATTCATTGCCACATTCAGTCTGAAGCCGCTGTGACTTTGTGCTTGTCCCACAAACACAACGGAGAAAATGAAACCGGATAGAAAGTACAACGGATCATCCGATCATCGTAAGCACATGGGAACGAAACAGAGTCACTCTGTAGTGCACATGAATTCCACACATGTGGAGGAATGCAAAGCAGCTATTGTACCCCCACTTTGCAGATCCATTTCACTGTTTTCCCAGTTTATCTGGAAAATACATACTGCATGGTACTGTACGTCGTATTTCACTGCTATGCACCATGATGTCTTCTAATGGAACAATCACCATGCTTGTAGTCTAAGGGCAATACAAAAGTGCTTTCAAATAATAACAATACATTTTCTGTATAAAGAGGATAGGGAGTAGCCATTTCCCAGAAAGGCTTGATTTCCCTGGAGCCAGCAGTATGAACATCCAGAGCGCCAGTAACAGCAGGCAGTGGTGAGAAATTCCCTACCTCATCATCAGTCCATACATCCTGTTTCCAGCTGCCAGCTCTGGGAAGAGTGGAGGCTGTCAGCACCCACCGAGAGTAAGGTGAATGTACCCAGTGAGTCTTGGCAGCACGAGGCTCCATTTATCCCACTGGGGCTTGGGTGGGGGGCACTTTGTTGGCAAAACAACACTCTCAGCTTTGAACTGAAGCTGTGAGCAGAGGAGCAGCGTTCTCACAGCCCAGCTCCCAGAGATCACACAGCAGCACAGCATCTGCCAATTCATTCAGCACTGCTGGCCCATGCAGCAACATGGCACGCCACTGTTCCACGTTTGGAGGCAGTTTATACTGGAATAGCAGCAGTCTTCTTGGGTAAAATGATTATTTTTTTCCTCTATAGGATCTCACGACTTTTTAAAGGGAACACTGCACACTTCAAATTGCTGAAGCTCAGGAGCATGGGAGGTATGCTTCGGCTGGTCTGGGCTTTGGAGGTTTTCTGTGATACTTGTGCAGAGAATGACTTGAAAATAAGAATTAAAGCACAACTGGGGAGGAGCTGACACACTCAGAAGGGAAAAGTTACCCTTGTACATCTGAGATAGGAGTCAGAACAGCCCAAGGAGACGCTCATGCTTTGCTTTCCTTGCCCAGGCAAAGTGCAGCCTCTTTCCTACAAACTCAATCCAGATTTTTAGACATCAGAAGAATCACTCTGGTATTGGAGCTTGATCAAGCACAAAAAACATCCTCAGCCTTCAGAAAAATACCAGATGGCTGCAGATGCCAGCTCCTTCGGCCAGGCAGTGTTTTGAGAGAAAAGGCCAGCTTGTTGTGGAGTGCTGCATCCCAGATACAACTCTGCGGAGCAGCAAAGAGCCACCGAGAAATCCCTGGAGGAGGAGGAGCATCCAAGCCAATGTATTCCCGTAACATCAGATTTTCAAGGCTACACATATGCTTGTCTCCAAATATGCTCTCTTTCTCCAGAGGGAAGAGAGACCCACAGAAGTGACTCTGGCTGGAAATGCTCTCATGAGTTTCTGAGCAGTCGTGTGCACTTGAAGCTCCAGTCAGAGTTGCCAAATCATTGGAAACAAGTTACAAAAACATGCCTGGCAATGTAAGAGGGGATAATTTGGTCTCTACATAGTGAACTGGTCTTTGCAATATCAACTGTGAGACTTTAAGCTGGTTGGTTCTCAGTCTCTTTGAGGAGGTCATCATGGTGTTGCTACTGCACAGGCTATCCTCTTTGCCCTACAGAAATGGATGCAAAGAACAAACACTTCCCCCATAGACAGGGCAGTGAAAGGATTTATGCACCATTTAAGACTTAAAACTGAATGGGATGCACACACCTTGTGCAACTTTCACAACAGGAGAAATGTCACCCTTTGTGGGGTGACTCCGCTTCCGAAGACCACTGTCTGCAAGAAAAACAGCCCAGCAGCCAATAACCAGCTGGGGTTATTTGGCTCTCCAACAGCTCTTGTTTCCCACCAACTCCTGAACAGGTAACATGGTGTCAGGCCGTGTTTGCTTGATGATCAAGGAAGGATTCACAGGGTTCACGTGACTCAACAACTTTAGCACCACTTTAGTGCCACAAAGCGGTGGGAATGCCTGAGCCATCCAGAGTAATGTGATATACAGACCAAAGCCTGGTCAGCCACATGGCCTCGTAAAAACCTGAGGTGCAATTAGTTTCTATTAAAAAAAACAAGGATTTTCTTTTGCCTCAGGAGTCCTGAAATGGCTGTGACACAATTAAGACCAACCGAAAAAGGAATGACAATAAGGAGTGGTGAGATGCTCTTTTCTGGGGAGCGTGGGCTGACAATGTCCTTCTGGAAGGACCTCAGAGAGAGTGGTCATTTTTGATTACTGCATAATGTGAGTAATTCTCTGGAAAGACCAGTCCTTCCCTCCTGAATCATAGCAAAGGGGGGAAAAATAACACACTCCAAAAACGGAAAGCTGGACAGCCCTTGGATGTTGGGAGCCATCCAAGATTTCTGTGCAGGGGCCACCACAGAGAAGCTGCAAGGAGTGAGCCACTGGCCCTGCCCTCTGCTCTGGGGTGACAGTTCCAGCTCTGGAGCGAGGCTTGGACAGTAATACACCTACTGAAGTGACCCCCAGAGCTCTGGTAGGTGGAGAGACACTAACAGCACACAGAACACCTGGTCACCCAGAAGCCATGCTCTCCACTCCTTTGACCCACGCCTGCACCTTGATGCATGAGGTACAGGTGGTTCCTTTGGAGGCTCTGCCATCTCTGAGAAGTTTGTCCTCAGTGTAGTTCCTGGCCAGCCCGTGGCATGAACACAAGCCACACGAGCCATGGCAGCAGAACAGTACATCCCTGGTGCCAAAAACAGGGCTGTGCTTCAGTCCCAGGGCAGTGGCGCTTCTAAAAATCCATGTGTGTCCAAAAGTTGAGAGGAAGGATGGGGACAGATCCCTGGTGTGGCTGGGACCATGGGCCTTGCCTGAGATACTGGGGTAAAAGGAGCAGCAGTGGTATTTGAGAAGGAAAGAGCCTGTTTTTCCCCAGGTGTACCCCCTGGCCATACAACAGGCTCAGCACCAGTCCTGAGGGTTTCACAGCTGGCACCTGGATAACAACAGGAAGGTCCCAGAGACATCTTGGACCCCTAATTCTTTATATAGACATATATGGTTACATTTAAACAGATGATTTTTTTTCCTTCATGCTAATCCTCCACAAAACCAGTTTGGTTTCCATTACTATATATAGCACTGGGAATCTTGGTCTATTTTTTGTCCCTTTGCATCTGATTATTTTCAGTAGAGCTCAAAGTTTTGATGATATACAGATTTTAACTGGAACGTGACATCTACTCACACAAACTTCCATTAGCAATAAACCCACAATGGCCACTTATAACGTAGAAGAATTTTATTCATACCATAATCCTGTCCCATCATCCACTGCAAATATTACAATTATCTTCAAAATGTCACTGAATATCATTTTGTTCCACTTAAAGCACAGGAATCCTGGTGTTAGACAGTTACATTTCTCTTGAGATTGCTTATAACAGAACCATAATTCAAATGTATTTTCCATGAGCTGTAAAGGTTTAAAGCAAAGAATCTGCAGTGTGTCTGTGTGCTCAAGTAACTTCTAAACAGTGAGGCTAATACTTGGTATCTGACAAGAGACGTGTCCTGCATATTATGCGAAATACTCACAATTTTTTTACCAACACAACAGAAATGCAACAGGTAAAAGAACATACTTGAGTGACTGGTAACATTTAAAAAATATTTCTTTTAAAAATTGCACAAGAGAATACAAAAACAGTGCAGCAGATAACCAAATGCATATACATTGACCTATCTATACAGAATGGGGGTCTGCCTATATAAATGTGCGTGATAAAAATTGCAAGGTTGGAAACTGTGAATGGTCATATTTAATAACACGTGCAAGAAGCATAACATAATCATAATAAATAGCAGCAATGAATATACACTAACAGGACCACTGAAATTATGCTAAAATAAATTAAGCACCTTTAAGTGATGAGAAGAGCGTGAAGCTGAGAAGCTTTTTAGCTCTGTGAGAACCACTGCGGGCAGCTACTGGAATATTGGGCCCTTGGTGGGTGTCAACAGGAAAGTGTCCAATTAGAATTTGTTAATTCCAAAGAAGAAAGCAATTGTGTGTCAGTAGGACTCATTTTAGCCATATAGCCAAGTTCAGCTGCACCTCTAGTTTCAAAAAGGAGATTGGTGCCATATTTCACTGCTTAACCTTTGGCATGTCAAAGGTACAGAAAGTTTGTATTTACTCAGAAGAATGTTATTGTAAAGAACAAATGGAGTTTTGGCCCAACTGGAGGGCAGGCAGTGCTGTTTAGTGTGCCTGAGATGCAGCTTTGCTGCTGCTGGCAATGACAAGTTGACCTGCAAAGGTAAAGCTTTGCAAATTGTAGTCCAAATGATCCCATCCTTGAGGGCTGTGCAGATCCCCAGCCTTGAGAGATCTGCAACAAGCTCCATTCAGGAGGAGCCCCATGTGTAGGCAGGACAGCAGTGACTGCCAGCAAGGCTGTGAGGGCCCTGGAGGGACCTGGGTTCCAGGATCCTGGTGCTCTTTGTCACACAATTCCTGTCTTTTGGAGAAGAAGCAGCATTTTGAAGCACTTATTTGGCTTTCAGAAAATTTTAAAAAATTCTAAAATTTAGTCATATACTAGAAGAAAGGCATTTGAATTTAATTAAGTGGACCTTATTAAAAATAAGCTGCTGTATTTGTCCCTGAAGTGCACCTGGCACCATCTCTTCAGCATTTCATGTAATGTTTAGAGAAGTGGCTGAGGACATTCTGCTGAGTTTTGAAGCCAACTTAATTCAGCAGAGAAGCCCCCACTGGACTTCTAAGGACTCTAATGTAAACCCTCATTTTAAAAAAAGCTGAGGACAAATAACTTAGGCCCTAAAGGATCCATTTGAATTCTTACAAAACATTTTCCCTTGACCTCTTCACCCAGAAGACTGGAGCAGGCTGTTTGCCTGAGCATATCCTACAAAGCAGACCCAAAAAGGTTTGTAACATGGAGGAATATGGCCCCTAAATTTAAGCCACAAACAAAATCACTCAAAAGCTTTACTTTTCCCTGGCTTGCTGGAATGATCAAAAGCTTCCTCCAACCTTCCCCCTTAAGCTGCATCTCATCAATGAGACTGCCACTCATTCTATGGGATTTCGGAATCCCCTGGTCTGTAACCAGTGACAGGCAGAGAGATATCATGGAATCACAGACTGGTTTGGGTTGGAAGGGACCTGAAAGGCCATCGACTTCCAACCCCCTGCCATGGGCAGGGACATCCTTCACATCACTTGATCAAAGAACCTTGACAAAAGGTGAGTAAGACCAGCTTTAAAGATAATAAAGAAAACAGAAATTAATGTGTATTTTAAATAGTTAAACCCACAGTTTTAACCAATATGATCCAACAACTGGTAAAAATCTTGTCTGCAAGCCAAGAGCCCAGAAGAGCCCCAATCTTCCCCAAAGCTAGTCTTACCCAAAGAGTTATCCTTCCACTTCCATGACACATGAGATTTGAGCTGACATCCACTAGGTGACATAAACAGAAAAAAATACACATAAAATGCACACTTCCTTTTTTTTTTCTTTATAAAGCTGTGGAGCTACACAGAGCAAATTTTAAGTGCACAAGGTCACATGAAGGCAGCTTTCCAGAGGAATCATTTAGACGGTGAGCGAAATGAAGCTGTTGTATCTCTGAATGTTTCTCTTGAGGATCTCGGAGCAGGGGCCGAGCACTCGTTCGAAGCGGGGCCGGTCCAGCTTCACACACTTGAGGGGTCCTCGTGCCACCACCGTGGCTGCTCGGGGCCGGTTGAGCAGCAAGGCTATCTCACCTGGAAACAGAGACACCACACTGCCACACGCCCTGCTCTCTTGCATATTCCATCATCCCACTGCTCTGCTAGCAGAACATCTCCCTTTATATATCTCTTGATAGACACTTTACATAATTCTGTTGACAGTACAAATGCATTACCCATGCATAATGCATGTGTGTAAAATGCCTTTGAAAACAAATGCTTTCAGACTGTTTTGCTGATCCTGGATCTGTCTCCTGTCAGCTACACTGGTGTAAACCATGGAATGGGTTCAGCTTCCCTGAAATCTCTGAGCATCGCTGAGAGCAGCGGCTGACCTGCACATAACCCCTCGCATGTAAGAGTGGAACACTAATTAAGACAATAAGTACTTGACCCAGACGTGCCTGTCTTTCTGAACCATGCTTAGCTGAATTTTCTTACCAAAATAATCTGATGGACCAAGTCTTCCAACTTCGATGTACTCCTCGTTGTCGGACCTGCGCTGCAGGACGGAGGCTGTGCCCTGGGAAGAGAAGGGCAGGGAGTCAGCTGGCTCTGCTCAAACCTGTTCTGATTAAAAAACTACCCAGGCCTGAGTATTTCCTTTTGCATATCGCACTCCTTCCTGAGATATGAAGGAAAGGAATTAAAGGATCAAAAAAGATATAAAAATCCATCAAACATTTTCTCTTTTATGAATTGTTTGGATGCAGACATATTCAGCTCATAAAGAGGAGAGGAACAGGGCAGAACTCAGGAACTCCTATTTAACTAATGCACATCATGCTTTAACGTAAATGTATGCTTTAATATAATTTTAAAATATGTTCTGTGGGGATGCAGAACCTTAGAGAGAGACACACAGAAAAGATTTACATTAAAAGAAATAAAAAGACAATTCTCCCAGTCACAATACTGGAACATTATTTTTTTTTAAGATGCAACTAGAGCTTATTCCTTGGTAAAAGGAGTTTTTAATGCTTGTTGTAACAAAGGGTGATTTTTTTTTTTTTAGTGGCTTTGCCTGCTTGTGGCCTGTAGTGATCTGGACACCTGCGAGTCAGTCTCTGGAGAGATGGAATGTGCCTTGTCTCCACTACCTTTAATAACTGCTGTACCTGACACGTGCTAATACATGTCAAAACTCAGTTACAATCTATTTAAACCTTCAAAGAGTTTTACATGCAGAAATATTCTGACCTGGAGGAAATCTTAAATTATTGTGGCATAAAGCTTTTGTAGAGGAACAGAGAAGGTATCTGCTTTTCTGGAAAAAAATTACAGTAACATATGAGAATATCTTCTGAGTCCAAACCAAAAGCATAAGGAAAGGCCAAATGTTAACATATTTTGATTTTAAGTGAAAAAAATAAACCTCCCTCCAGTGCAGAGTACTCAGTGAACATTCACTGGCTGCAAATATCTCACAGCCTCCTTCCACCAAAAGGAACTTGTGCACCTCCAGTAGGTAAATTTTATTTCTTCTGTCAAGTTTCCAGAAAAAAATCCTTTTCCTTGATATAACTAAACTGTTCCACCAACACTGCAGTTTTCCAAGATCTTCCAGTAAATCTGCAAGGGCATGAAAATGCAGAGATAGTGTGATGAGCGTTGTTATTCACACTTGCTGCAGCTTTCAGAACAGACCCACATTCACAAGCAGCATTCTCAGAAATACCCCACACAGGGAATAATGCCTGCATCAATCCCTCCCTTGCCAAACTATGGATCAGGTGCAGCTCAGTAAATTGATGCTGTTCTCATTGCCTGTACATGGTAGATGGATTCAGCTTCAGAGTCACTTCCAGCCCCTGTCTTCCTCTCATCTCCATCTGGAGCCTGGAAAAAACTGAACCCCTTGACCCAAATAGCTGCCTGCAATCCATGTCTCCAATTCCTTTCCCAAAACTAATTTTTTAAGAAGTCTTTTATTACAGATGTTTTATTACATACAACAAAAAAAAAGTCCCTGAAGTAATCATAGTGACCACCCAGGTCAAATGAAGAAAGGACTCAATTCCCCACTGCTCACCTTCAGCACATTGCTATAAAGGTAATCACAATATCAAGCAATATTGCTTTCATCTCCCTGAGTGTCAGCCTTTATTGTGGCTAATATTTTTCTGACAGGGTCCTTGTGATATAGGACTCCAATAAGTCAGTCTTCTGAAGCAATTTCTTCCACTGTTCCACTACAGTCAGCCTTTTTAATCCAAGAAACACCATATCTGCTGGAGAAGGACAGATGTGTCTGGCCTCCACAATAAACACTTGGCTTGGCAGGATAGAGCAATGCATTTTCCAGATCCATATTTTTTCCACTCTTGTTTTAACAGTCACATAGGCTTTTCCCGTTGCCCAGTGAGAGCAGATCTATCTCAGAGCAAAACAAGCTTCCTGAAGCCCTGACAGCGAGCACCCAGATGTCAGCTCTGATTACACTGCCTGGCCCCTCACTGCAGCAGCCACCAGCTCCACAAGTACATCCTGGAACATTGTCACAGTGACCTTCACGGGAAGGCTGTCCACCCCGGGAAACAAAGAAGATGTTTTTATAATTGCCTGCCTGTATCACCTTCACTTTGTGTGTCTTATCTCTGGAATCAGCACTATTCTGACTGTAGTAGAGGAGGAGTCCAATTGTAGGCAAACAGTGTAAATGGGGCAAAAATAATACAGAAATAAAATAATAAAGAACAAAATAACATAATACAGAATAAAATACTACAGAAGTAGTCCTTCATTACCCATATATCTGATAAACTTGCCACGAATTCAGTTTTGACCCCTACCCTTGCCCTCATCCTGAGTTTTGTGGCTGTTTTTAATTTCATTTTACTTGTCACATACTTCTGATAGAGTTTTTGATTTTTCTGTTCTTCTTGTGCTTTAGGATACCCCACCTCCCACAAATGATAGGACTGAATAAATCCTCTGGGCCCTGTCCCAGGAGATAAGGGCATTATCTAACAAGGGTTCAGGGGCTCATCACTCTCACTCCCAAATGCATTTTGTCTCCATGGGAATGACTTCTCCTTAGATGACACACAAAACTTGGCAAGATGAATCTCTGAAACAAGCTGTGTGATCCTAGATTTGCAGGATCAGGCTCTTAGTGCTGCTCAACTTAAAATACTGCCTTGTACACTGATACCCATTTCAGCCTCCTACACCACCAAGCAAACCCTACAGAGCACGAGCTCGAAGGCTGTCGAGAAGGTTGACACCATTTAATAAATCAGCCCTTTGTGATGATATTAAACTGAAGGCAGACAGGCATGTCTTTCTGCTAGCAGACACTTGGGAGTGAAATTATGGTCTTTGGGGGATCCAGGAATATTCTCTTTCAGTCACTGGGGAGTGCCTGTATTCCCAGAAACTGATAGTGTTAACCTTCTCTCCTCTCCTCCGAGTAAATACAAGCATCCTATTGCAAAAACAACAAGAGTAGGAGTTCCCAAAGCACTGTGCCATCAGCACCTCTCTGCCATCCTCACCCCACACACCTGCCTGCTCCCTCTGGCACTGCTCCGGAGCAGTGATGGGAGTGTTTATTCAACTCCTTCAAAATGCTTCAGCAGTTTGTTTTGCAAAAAATTTATGCCTTAGATATGGCACCATGATTTAAGATACAAAAAATAAATTAAGGTTTATAATCCATGAGCTCCCATCCTCTCCAAAGTAATGAGATTTTGATAGATGTTGCACTTTTAAACTCTCAGACCCTACAGATAGATGAGGGAGACATTCTAGAGTGTGGCCCATCTGGATCAACACTGGGATTCCCAGGCCTCATCCTGCAGGTACTTACAAGCACTAATTGCTTCAGGAGCTCTGTTTTTATATTTAAGTATGAATCCTATAGCCAGCAGTTGGCCTAAAGATCCTGGCTACAAAAGACAAGTATGATTCACGGTGCTAAAAACTGAAATCCTGTATTTTTTCCTCTATTCCAGCTCAGCGAATCAGATGGGATCACTCCCAGGCAACACAAGGCAAAATGTGGTAGCCCGTGTTACCCCTGGCTGGGACAGGCAGTGCAGGATGGGCTTCACCAGGGGCAGGGGGTAGGATGGGAAACCCTGCACTGTTTTAGAAACTTTTTGGTTTAAAAGTCAGTCATACTGATTGTTTGGTTTTGTTGGTCTAACCACCCATTTTAAAGATACAGCCATCAATAAAAAATATAGTGAGGCTCCATTTGGGATAAAGGGCAGTTATTAAATAAAAGACATTATTAAAATTATAAGAAAATAAGTTCAATTTTCATAATCAGGAAGTTACTACTTTATATTCCCAGTTTTATTTCATACTTTTTTAACTTACTGCTTTTTCTAAAAAAGCACAGGCGAAGTTTTTTTCCCCCATGGCCTCAAAATGCGATATTTTTATCCTAGTTTTGAGCTTAGAAAGTTTTTCTAGCCTATTTTATTTTCCTCTTCACCACCCAGCACTAAGGGCAGTGCAGCGTATGGAATTAGAGATGGAAAGGTCAGGCTGATCATCTGCAATTGCCATTAACTCCATCAATGGCAGCTCTGAACGTACCTTTACTCTTTCTCACTTTGTTAACCTGCACACTCCACAATTCACACATTCAAAAGGTAAGTTTCCCCTCACTCCACAGCCACACAAACCCTCATTAATGTGTTGCTATTAAATCTTTGCACAGTTACTACAAAAGGAGAAGGAAGAGGCTGTGCAGTGGCACAGAACGCTGCTGCTCCCACGGCGAAGCAGAGGGACTGGATGGAGCTGCAGCGGGTCTGAAATGAATTAAAAGATCTGTCACACAGTATGATTCTGGGAGGATTTCATTTAATTGCAGGCAAGACGAGGTTTGTGGAAGTAATATGTTTTATTAGATTAACAAGCAGAGCTAGAAAAAGGGAGGAGAGCTCTCAGGCACGTGTCTGTCTTCAGGTTGCCTATTTCCCCAGGTATATCTAATAAAATCCACTATTTACCTGTCTACAAACACTGGGCCATGTTCTTACACTATAACAGCTACAACCGTATTAAGTTGCATCTTATTTAATCGTATCTGCTTCCTAGAGCATCTCCAAATCATTACCTTATTTGATGGAGACCCAAAAGCTCAAAATGCTACAAATTTCCTGGAAATTCCTGGGAGTTGAAACTAGTTGATATTTAAGGTCCCTTCCAAGCCAAACCATTCTGTGAAACAGTGACTGCCTGGTGAATCTGGGAGACCCATCAGCCAATGCTTCACCCTCCACTTCAAAAAAGGGTCATACAAATCAGTTCAGTTGTCTGATGTGAAACCTCAAGTAAATTTGGTCCAGTTTGGAAAACTCTCCCTTCTTGGCTATCCCTCCTGATGAGCCAGTTTTGATGGTGGGAACAGGCTGCCAGAGCAGCCCAAGGTTTTCACTGACTGGAAAAGTGGTGGCTGCTTGCTTTGCTTATCTTCAGCAAGTCAGTTCTTTTCTGCATCCATTAGAATCCACTATAAATACAGCACAAGGCAATGCCCAAGGTAACAAGCTGCTGAGAGCTTTTGAGAACAAATATGCAACATTTTACACATCCAGCTTTTTTAATTCGGTTGTGACTCAGTACATTTGCAGTTGCACTGATTTCATGGGATTTCTAGGAAGCCAGCACATTGGGAATGGGGTTAGAATTAATAATGCAAGGTCAAAGGAGCTCTAAAGGGAATGTTAGAGTAACCAGCTCTGCACCCTAACACTCACCCAGCCTCCTTAGGAGAGCAGTGCTGCCAAAAGCACCTTTACACTGTCAGTGATCATCACTACATTGCCAATATAACATTCATCTCATTGGCCATCATTCCCAGCAGCACATCAAATTTTAGCAGAGATGGAAAGCACCTGTCACTGCCCAGCTGGCAGAGGTGCTGGACATCATCTCTACAGCCAGGACTGATATCACACCACCTGCAGTTGCTGTGTGTTTTATATCACACCTGCATCAAACTGCCCAACATATGCCTGAACTCCCAGCTCTCTGCTATTCAGACATGTTTATATTAGTTTAGGACTATGGGTTTAGGAGTAACACCCAAACCTGGGAGAGAGGAACAAAGCTGTCTAAAGCAGTCACTAAAATAGCCACAAACATTAAGGTACTTTTAAAGACGACAATCAATCATAAGCCAAGTGTAGCTTAAAACAGCAGAAAGAACTAAGCCACAGGGCATTTCCTAGGGATACACAGGAGGCCAGGGTTAAGGCCCAGACATGACTACACCCAGCCCATCATTAATCACCAGGAAATGCCTTTGTCTTGATCATTCAGTATTTAAAATCATAGATGTCTGACATGGGAAGACCTTTTCAGTCGTTTTGTTCTTCCTCCTACTGCAGTACCTCAGACAATCTCTCCCTTCAGTGTTTCTTTGATACAGCCTGCATTAAACCTGTGCTGTACCTATGTATTCCTCTTGATGTAAAAGAAATGCTGTTATTAAACGGAAGAAGTCAAGTTTCAGACAGAGACAGACCAGTAAACACAATGAAAAGCCAAAAGAAATTATACCAACTGCAATTTGCTTTGTGCATGGAGACCCCTGCAATACCCAGGTAAAAGAAAGTGGGTTTTGAACAAAGAAGGAAAAAATGGGATTTCTTGTTTTATTAAGCCTTTCCTGTTGAAAGACTTTACAGGAGCAAAACTTTGTATATATTGACTTCAAATTGTTGCCCTTGAGCCACAGCAGCAGAGCTACCACCAGGCTAGACCATGCAGGTGTCCAATAGAGGCATATCCACACGTTGGGGGACTCATGACTTCATCATCATCACCATCATCATCATCTCCCATCATCAGACAGAGGGACACCACAGCCCCAGTGCCACAGTAGTGCCACACCTCTTCAAACCACCAGTTGCCAACTGGGACTGGGAAGCCTGGGAGCGAGGGGATGGTGACAGAAGAATAAGGATACCAGCTCTTAGCCATGGGAGGATCCCCTTGCCTGGGGTGTGATCCCCCTTGGCTAGTTGTCCTGGCTCCATGCCCAGAAAGCTAGGAAGCCATTGCACCACAGCCTTTGGGGTCCCTCTGCATTTTTATCTTTACTCCATTCTGGGACTTTGGTCACCCCTACCGTTACACATTCAGTCACCTGTTGCAGGGGTGACAAGAAGCAGAGCTGCTCAGTAAAGGTGGGCTCAGATGTTGGTTTTAATGAATCATCTCAGGGATACTTGGCCTTGACTAATCAGTAGCTTCTGTGGGAAAACAACTGAATTAATATTCATCCTGGTGCCAGATTTTAAAGACCGTCTGTGCCAAGTGCTGTGGATTATTGGCAACAAGGCCCTGTTTTCCTCCCTCAGACATGTCAGTGTACAAAGCAATAAAAGTCACAAAGGGAAAAAAATGTTGCATTTTAGAGATTCTTTCTTTCTACAAAGCTAGCCATTATCTTGCCTGTCTCTGAAGCCAGGAAACGTCCACTGAGTCAACATAAAAGTGACTTTATAATGGGTTATTCATCAACTGTTCATATTTGTGACTGACCTGACAGGGCTCATCTCCTGGAAGCAGAGAGATACCACCTACAGCCAGGGCAGGGGTGAATGTATGGGAGAGAAAACACGAAAACAGTGCTGAACCTCCCTCACCCTGCCTACAGAATCCTTTCTGGTGAAAATCGTTTTTAGCTGTTAATGCTGTTTTACGGCCCAATTACTCCTACCACCATCTGCTTCTTTGTGAAAACATTCTGTAGATGCTGAAGTAACCAGACCAAGCAAAAGGCTGAGGCAGACATTGTCATTAAAGTGTCATAACTAATGCTGTGACCAGGGCTGGGAGAGCAGCTGTGGCCAGCAAGGGCAGCAGCTTCTGAGCAAGAAATAAAACTTGGAGTAAACTGGAGGAAGGAGAGAAGAGAGTTTATCACAGAGATCAGGAAAATCCCCCATGGAAAGACCTCTTTTAGTCCTTTCAGTTGGTGAATCTTGTGTGTTCAAAGGACCAAATTCTGAAATTCAGAAGAAAAAACTTCATAAACTCAAAATTGCCTCATCCTGGAGCACACTGAGAAGGGTCTTGCATGCTCCAGAAAATCCACACTGCACAGCTAATGAAGGAGCCCCAAGGGCTATATTCGTGCAGCAAATCTGCAGTCAACTCAATGATACGTTTGCAGAGGAGGGACAAAAGCTATTCCTCTAAGGGACAGCTTTAACATGATCCAGAGAAAAGGGATGAACTCCAGCAGGGATTGGGTGTTCTCCATTTCTCTTCCTCTAGGTTGATCACCACCATATTTCAGGTCTTGTTTACCCTGCAGTGTTTTTGCTTGAAGACAGAGAAGCTCTCCTCAAGACAGAGCTCCCAGCTCCTGACACAGCAGATGCCTTTAATGTCAGTTCAGATTTAACATGCCTGGGGCCATAAAGTTCTTCTTCACCTTGACTAAGTGCTTTGAATCAGGGCTTGTGAGCTCAGGCTCCAGTGCCAAAGGAGCTTATGGGGATCCTGAAAACCTTGAGGGGTAAACAGCCTGTGCTTCTCTGCTGACTCTCCTTACTCCCATGGAGAGGCTTTTCATTCCCTATGAACCTCCAATGCTTTTGGAGCCTCCCCTGGTAGGAAGACACTACTGGACAGGACTAAAGAGCACCAACCATACCCTGAAGTTGGTATTAGCTCAGGAAGAAGTCACAGGCTACTTTGAACACAGAGAAAATATTGCACTCTGATTTTTATGCAAATTCAAATGGGGCATGCATATATTAAGAATGAAACTGCCAATTACTAAATTTGGGTTTTACTTCTCTGCACACCAAATGATTTCCCTGATTTCCCTGATTTCCACATATCCCATAGTGGTACATGGCCAGGGTGTGTCTGTCATTCCAGCATAAACTTCAATTTTATGGGTTTACAAATCAGATGTTTTAAATTACAGCTGAATGAGACTGGAGACTCCTACACAAGTTGTCATGTCAAAAGTGAACCAGGGAAATATTCATACATTTTATTATTTTTTTTAATGCTGGGTATAGCAAAAAGAGGCTGGGAAAACTACTTTTAAGCCTTTGGGAACTGTATGGCTGCACTGCATCTTCCTGGGAATTGTGCTTCAAGACCTAGTTTTACCGATATCCCAAAGACAGAGCAACACAGTAGGTCCTGTGTGTGCATCATGGTGCTGACATAAGCAATGTCCTCATTGCCAGTGTCCTGGAAGACCACCAGGACATCACTCCTCAGCTGCCATTTCAGCCCTCAGGGACTGCTGATAGCATCATTCCTGGGACAGCTTTTATGTTAGAGCTAAGGATCAGCAGTTCTAGGGCTACTTTCCAAAAGAAGACAAATCCTTTGAACTATGTAGCCAAAGACACTGCAAATATTCCTTTAGCCAGTAAATAATCTTGGATTTTTATTTGTTGCCAACCTTTGATTTATGAAAGAGACCTTTCTGCAAAAACAAGGGAAGAAATCAACACATTTCTGCCAATACAAAGTGCAAGTGAATTCCACATAACCTGCAGTATAAAGTAACACCCATCATTTTTGGGTGGCAACATTTAATCTAAAGGAATAAGGATGGTCCATTAATGATGGGGTGCTGGTCACAGGCTGTCATTGTTTCTCCACCTTAGACCTTCCATAAACAAAATTATGAAGGTCCTTCAAGGTGTCTAATTCCTATCAATTGTTTTTTCAGGAATGAAGAACAATCCAAATTCTTGTGCCCTCTGCTTGAGATCACACCATGCAACATGGAGGTTGCTTCACACACCTCATCAGAAGCTGTGCTGAGGATAAAAACCCTGTGACCTTCATGAGATGTTCATGTAGCTAAGAAGGAATGAGCTAAAAGGTTAAAAGGTTACATGTATTATAGACCACAGCTATTAAAACTCCTGCAATTATTTAATTATAAAATTATTTATCTCATACTATATGGAGGGGCCAAATCCAGGTGAAAACTCTTTTCCATCACAAACTATTGGCTGTGCACATTGCTTTTACACTGTTTTCCTTTCCACCAGACCTTTTTTTTTTTCAAAAAGACTCATTTTCCTAATATAAAAGCTATCTGACATTAATGGTCTTGCAGAAGGATGAAGCAAGAGGACTTAATTCTGGTTGTGGACTCAAGATTGAGTCATGACTGGGTTTGAAAGTATTTTTTAACTGTACATTTTCAAACTATTATATATTATTCTCCACTCTTTGGGTTCATAGCAACTCACAGAATTTACATACAGTTGTCCTGGTTTCTGCCACAAATGAGGAACGAAATCTGCAAAGCTCTAAAATAGTCTAGAAATAGTGGCTAATCTGAAATTTCACAGAATTGTTAGGAAAATGCTCCCTCGTACATCACTTCTGAGGTTTCAGGTATTGCAGAATTCACTGGAGGTGACCTCACTGCAGTGGTTATTGGTGGGGCTGGAGAAAGAGTTGGAAGGAAAGGCCAAAAGCTGCAGTCACTGACAGATCCTCCATGGCTGGTGGGAAGAAGAAAGGGAGCAGTCATTTGCTTCCTATGAAACACGATCCCATGGGTATCCAGCCTGACCCACTGCCCATGGAAGTTAAATTGAGTTTAACAAGAGCTGGACTTAGCTGACATTTTAGTCTCTTTGACTCAGCAAAATACTTCACCTCCATCCCTAGTCAGGATGGGACCCAATCACACACCCAACTTTCCATCTTTGACGTCAGCTGGCCATTAAAAATGGGTCCTGAACACAGAGGAACTCTGTAGCAGGGCCAATGGAAATGCTGCTGCCCCAGCACAACTGCGTGACATCAAGAAAATCGAACGTCCCCTTCCTGTAAGAGCTCTGTGGGGGACAATGTCTGTGCAGTTAAAAATAAGCAGAGAACAGAGCCCTGGTGCCTGCTGGCTTTGTTTATTCAGGATATTTTGTTTATTGGGTACATTAGGAGTCGCTGCAGACTGCCTTTGACAAACATTTTCAGTATCAACAAAATCCTGGTAACACTAAGCAGTTCAGATTTGTAGCCTTTGAAACTCCTTTTCTAGACAACATTCATCTTCCTAATTAATAATTAATCGCACTGTGTTTTAAAGAGATTATCAGGTGTGATAGCAGAGTGTGCCTAAGGCAGTGACTTCATTATCCCTACGGAAGGAGTTTACTTTGTAGTTCTCCTGCCTGTCGAAGGGGTAGGTGCCAAAGGGGTCTCTCTTAGGTTAGAATGTCAAAGAGCAACGATTTAGGGCAGGAAACAATTGGGCTATTATTTTTCTTTTTTTCTTTTTTTTTTTCTTTTCCTTCTTAAGGAGCTTTTAAATCATAAATCTTCAGATGCTCGTTGTGTAATTTAAGGCTCAAGTCGAGTTTTCCTACAGAAAGGCCCAATTCTGAGTAGGACCAGGTGCCCTTCCAAGGCAGGGGCAGGTTACCATGGCAGGAAGAGTTTACAAACACTGTTCCACCTACAGGCTTTGAACTGCATCTGTGCAGAGACACTCCAGAGCGTGCCAAGAGTGTCAGCAGGGCTGGAAACACTGATTTCACCTACAGGACACTATCTCAAGTACACTCCCATCAAGAACTCCCAGTGGATCCTGCCCAGACCACAGCAAGTTTGTGGCCCTGACTTGAAATGTCAACAGCAGCACGGAAGGAGCAGCTGGGCTGTTTCCAACGTGATCAGCCAAGGATACTGCTGGAAAAATAAACATTACCAATTAATTTCGCTCTTTTCTTTCAATAAGGCAGCTCTATGCATCAATGCTGAAAGGCCTTCTTCACTGTCAGTGGGGTTTTTTCTCTTATTTGTCCATTTTGCTATTCCCATTGCCTGGTTTCAGTAGTGACAGATAGTCATGCTTTTTCCCATTAAGCTTTTCCTCACCTTTAAGAAGAGTCATTAGGATTATTCCCAGTGATGGGGAAACAGGGAAGGCAATGTTCTGCCCACAGATTGAACAGGTGAGACTGAAAATCAGATGCCCTGTCCATGCCTCCTTTCTAACCAGCAGGATAATAAAGAAGAATACAAATCCTCAGATTTTTATAGGTGCTTTTCACAAAGGAGTTGCAGAGGACTACCCTCTGTAACTTAACATAAATCTGCAATTAAATATACCGGTTTTAAAGCTAAAAAAAAATCTAATGCCAAACTCCTTGATACCATGGGTCCATTTCTCCTTGAATCGTCTCCTGTGAATTATCTTCTATTTTTAGGTCTTTTATTTTTAGGCTGCTGCATGCGATTGCTGGGCAGCTCAACCAGCTATTAATTGGAAATGTTTTACTTCTCATGCAGATTTATTTCTATGCTTTCTGCACCACTTAAACCAACCTGTCCTGGGAGCAGATGACAGGCTGCACATTTGAAGGGCAGCCACAAGCTGTGCTCTTCGGGTTCAGCGTGGCCCTGTCAGAAACCTTTTGCTGTTCTCTCCTCCTCCACCTGCGCACGTTTGTGTCTGTGCACACATTTTTCTTAAACCATGTCAAACTTCATGAGTATTAGGGCCATATGGCAGCAGCTCAGCAAGCTCTGGGTGTGCAGCTGAGGTGCAGAGTCCCTGGGCACAGTGGGTGAGTCCCGTGACAGGCTTGGGGCGCTCGCTGGTGACAAGCGATGCCCCTGATCTGACAGGGGAGGGGTGGCAGCTGGAAATCCCAGCAG
Source organism: Leptocoma aspasia (assembly GCA_013399835.1). Taxonomy (NCBI): domain Eukaryota; kingdom Metazoa; phylum Chordata; class Aves; order Passeriformes; family Nectariniidae; genus Leptocoma; species Leptocoma aspasia. The sequence continues at coordinate 436,825 of VXAX01006171.1, read as the reverse complement.
GCTGCAGGTCCCTGCATTTTTTGGCAGCTGCCTTACAGACTTCGAGGTACTGTGCCACCCAGCCAAGCTGGAAGCTGAGCTTAGGAGAGTGGTACATGATCATAACCGCTATTTTTAATACTATTGTCGCTACCTTTCTCAGTAACCTAGACAACAGCAAAATCCTCTTTTCTTTCCAGTTTCAGAGCACTACTACACTGGTTTGAGCTACTGTTTGAGCTGGAGTCAGTGGCAGAGCACAAGTTGGGAATAAAACCAGGCCCTGTTCAACTGGCATTTCATTTAAAGGGACTTTTAACTCCACAAAGCTCACATGCCTTTGCATCGACCACTTTAAAATGCTGGCTAAAAATATTTGCGTTATCTGAAGTCAGATGAATAAATCCTCCCCACTGCTGGGTACACAGTGTGGCAGTGCACGACACAACTGCAAATTTATTTGTTAGAAACCGTACATCTGTTATGATTTATGCTTGCCAAAATATAATTCTTTATGGCAACAATTGTTTCATGGTGCTTAAAGTTTTGCACCTCTGTGCCAGGAATCTCATATGGGATAATTCCATGACCTTGGAATCCAGCAGATACATTCCACATCTGTCTGGTCTGGGAAAGCCCGAGTTTGTTGTGTGAAAACCATAGTGGGAAAGTAAGACCTGGAAATATCTGAAAATACAGAAACTACAGGGCTGCTTCTTTTTTTTATTTTTTTATTTTTTAATTACTAGTTTCAAGTGCAGTAAATCAATCTCACAGAAGTCACTACTTTGCTTTTATAAGCAGACATTCACTTCTGATCCTATCTTCACATTAAGGAATATAGTATAAACATTACAATAATTCTATCTGTGGGAAAAAAAACCCACAGCCTTTATATATTAGAACTAAATCTTGTTGAAGGCTGCTTGATATTTAAACAGAAAAGAACCCAAACTACTGCAAGTAAACATCTTACTGGTGCCTGTGAAGATTTAGGATGACAGAAGAACTGTAGCTCTCCTGAAATCTCAGGGTATACACTTTTCTCATTAGACTTTCTAGCAAAAAATGAACCACAAACAGCTTTGTGAGCAGTGAACTTAAAAAGCTCTGGTTTCCTGTGATTCTTCCCTGTGCACATTTTCTGCTATTCTAATAATTTGGCTGAGCTCCTGCTGCAGCCTTGCTTTCCAAGGGGCACTGTAGCATTTCCATGCACACAGCCTGCTCCTCAAATAACCTGCACCCCAAATAAACTGTGCAACACTGGAGGTAGGAAAGTGGACAGAAAGCCATGACTAAAAGGTTGTAGGAAGAAATACAGGGAAAAGGTGAATGTGTTTGCTGGATAGAAGGGGGAGACTAATTAAACTTATCCATACTAACTGGGATGATATTCCTGGTTTAAAGCAGGAATTGCTGTTCTGATCATCACTGGGGCTATCAGTCTCCCTTTCACAAGGTTTCAGTGGTTTCTCTTCAGTCTGGAAATCCTGAAGGGGCCAATCCACTCACAGACTGTGTCCTTGGGCAGGACCAATGTCCTTACAATGTCCCTAAGGGATGGCACAGAGCAAGGCTGCAGGGCAGGCTAACCAAAGATGAACTACTAATTTATGAAGTTTAACAATTTTAAATGCGTATGTGAGTCCTGGGTGCCTCAGAGAAGCTTTTATGCTAGGAGTCACAAGATTCCACTTGGAATCAGTATCTGGGATGCCCCAAAGCTTTATAAAGTGATAACTGATTTGTCTAAGGCATGATATGAATGATCATGGTTTATGATAAATCATAGAATGGTTTGGGTTGGAAGTGACCTTAAAGATCATCTCATTCCACCTCCTGCCATGGGCATGAACACCTTCCAGTAGTTCAGGCTGCTCCAAGCCCCATCCAACCTGGCCTTGAACAGCTCCAGGGATGGGACAGCCACAGCTTCTCTGGGCAACCTGTGCCAGAGCCTCACCACCCTCCTTCACAGAGGAGAATTTCTCCCTGATATCCAATCTAAACCTACTCTCTCTCTTTTGAAGCCATTCCCCTGTCCTCTCACTCCAGGCTCTTGCAAACAGTCTCTCCATCTTTCCTGCAGGCTCCCTTCAGGTGCTGGAAGGCCACAGTTAGGTTACCCTGGAACCTTCTCTTCTCCAGGCTGAGCAAGCCCAATTCTCTCTGCCTTTCCTCACAGGAGAGGGGCTCCATCCCTCTGATCATCTCAGTGGCCTCTCCTGGGGAGGGAACCCAGAGCTGGACACAGAGAGCAGAGGAGAGGAGCAGCATCACCTCCCCTGACTTGCTGCCACGCTGCTTTTGAAGCAGCCCAGGACACAACTGGCTTTCTGGGCTGCATCAAATGTAAAATGAGTAAAGAAAAAGGTAAATGAGTAAAGAAAAAGGTAAATGAGTACCTTGTCCAAAAATCATGTGGCCAAGTTAGCTTTGTAGTACTGGACACACCGTGCTCCAAAGGAGGCTGCATTTTAGTGATATATGAAATGGTTTTCTGCATATACAGCAGCCAAACAACTTGGCTGCATTTCTAGTGGTTTGGATTAGAGGACCACAAACATCAAAAAGCATATGAAAGAAGCTAATGGCTTTTCAACATATTGTGACAACAAACCAGCCAAAACTACTTTCAAGCAGGTTGTAGAATAATGTGTTCCTGGTGACTTGCAGCAATTTTTCCTACAGAAAAGCTTAAAATCAAAGATGTAAACTCCTGTAAAAATCACGTTTAAAATATGAAGCTTAAACTATGTGTGAGCAGGCAGAAATAGTGCTGCAGCACAAGAAATAGTTGAAACTGGATGTTCATTCTTTAAAGTAAAAAAATACAGGCAATTTCCAAAGTGAGAAACTAAGTCAGATTTGCAGTGGAAGGGTGAGGTGAGCAGATACTTTCTACAGTGTTAATGCTTTTCTACCCATTCAAGTCTTAACAGCTGTTTCAGCAAGAGGGGAAAAAATAAAGGCCCTTGGTAACTCTTAAGCAAGCTGCCAATTTTCCACATGGGATTCAATGGCTAAGAAAATTTGATTTTCCTAGTCTCCTGCTGCTGTAAGGAATAACAGCACCAGGAGCAATAAAAATTCCATATTTCTGAAAAAACTTCTATTTCCTAAATTTTTCTCATATACTAAACATCTTCTTAATAAAAATTATTCCCTACCTAATACCTAGTCTCTTTTATTCTAACACTATTGTTTTGAAGGGACACTTCTTGTCACATGTTTAAAGTTCCTGAATTGTATCCCTGTTATGATAGACAGGTGCAGTTACTTGCACTGACAATTTTGTGAGCATTGAAGAAAAGCTGTGTTCATAAATAAAATACATATTTCCAACACTCAAGAGGAAGGAAGGATGGAATTTTAAATGTCAGATATTGATTGTGAACCAAATTCTGCCTGCTTTGCATAGAGGCACCTGTCCAAAAATCCATAGATACAGAGCAAGCAAAGCAAAGCCTGGGATGCATTCTGTGTGCATACAACTGGATCCCAGGGCCACACAATGACCAGCTTCTTACACCCCTCTGGCCCACCTTCTCCCACAGTGAGGGGCTCCGGTTCCCCCCCAGTTCCTGTGCCACCACTGGGACTCATTGCTGCTCCTGTAGCACCTGGCCTGGTGTGTGCACTGGAACTGTCACCACAGCCATATGTTGGCTATTTCTGGTCTATATATTTGCATAGGAACACCCACAATCCATAGACAATCATATCCCAATGCTCTCCTGTTATTCAGCCTGAGTGTCTCTAATACCTCTTTATAGCTTGTTGTATCACAGTGCCTTGGTGCTTGTGTGAGATACCAGGGATCCAAATATTTATGTAAGAGAGCGGGGGAAACCCCATCAGCATCTGTTTGCAGAAGTGAGATGGTGGAACTGAAGTGTCAGATAATCTCCCAAAAAGATGTCAGCATTTTCAGCTGCCTGACAGATCTGTCTGCCTGTGTCAGAGTAAACATAAAGATGGCTCAGCCATTTGGACTGAGTTTAAGGCAAAACAAAGAACAAATTATCCATTTTCTGATCAGGTCAGAACAAATTATCCATTTTCTGATCAGTTTACAGATGTCCATTTGTGATGCCCCTGTAGGTCCCTTTGGGAACAATGATCAATGCACTCTGTGGCTGACCAGCTCTGCTGAAGATTCAGAAATTTGGAACTAGAAAACTCTCCCGTAGTAAATAAACCTTCAAACAATAAAGACACCAGACACACCTCAAAATTACTCTGCATTTTCAGTTTGCTGGAAAGAAGATTGTCCTACTTAAGACAATTCCATGGAACTGGTCTCTGAATTCATCTGAATTTTGAGTAGGTCTCCTGGTTTAAGTGGAGTTAGATTTATGCTGAAGTAAGAGATTGAACTGAACCCAAATGTCTTTAATACACAGCCTTGATCTTTACCAGGAAATGACAGAGCTTATCAGGTTGCCAATCTTACCTCTGTAATAATGAAGAAGTCATCACCGGGCTCTCCCTGCACAACAATTTTTTCTCCATCTTCAAACTGGACAGGTTCCAGCGCATCAGCCACCGTCAGCCGCTCCCATTTGTCCAGGGACTCTAAAATATTGAAGATCATAAAGCTATATTATAAAAACACTCCAACTTTGGCTGAAGATTCATATCTAAACTGACAGCTCTGCCGTGCCTGGTTCTGTTATAAAAGAAACATTTCTTTCATCCAGGCACTTTGCACGAACCTCCAGTTGGGAAACATGAATGTATTTATTCATTGTGCCTTAGCCATCAGTAATCACCCAGATACCAATCTGAAAAGTTGGACAGGAAAAGTTGGCTCTGGTTCCCCATGCCTGAGATCTGATCCACACTGCCCTGGAGCAGCTGAGGAACTGCCTGGAGATAGGGGAGCACCTGAGATTCCCTCACCACATCCCACACCAGGTGTCAGGACAAGTCCTATAGCATTTTCATCAGAGCTGCTCCCAGCTCCTGGTGGGCTGTGGGGTGGGAGATGCACAGTGTCCATCTAAAGGATGGGTGAGACCACCAGAGCCAATGGCCAGACCCTGGTGGCACGAGCAGCAGGAGACCAGAGGCATCCAGCTTTATGGATGCTTGAAATGGCACCTCTTCTTCATCTGCCAGCAGGATGGTCTGCAAAGTGTTTTCCTTTTCATTCCCCCACTTAAGTGAGAAATGTTATAAAACTCCCAAAAAATTTCCGTAATTAAAAACGACAAGCCTGTTTTAGGATTAACAGAGCAAAAGCAGCCTGTGATAGGGGTCCTCATCACCCAGCTGCACCTGCCCCAAACCCCCACCATGGCAAGGGACAGCCTGCACAGGGCACGTCCAGGGCTGCTCAGTGTCCCTGTGCCCTCCCCTGCCTTTGCCAAGGGATGGATCCCACCTGTCCTGCCCTCAGAGAGGAGGTGCCACCTTGTGTCTCTCTCCAACACACATTTGCATGAGAATTCAAGACAGTGAATTGTACTTGAACTTTTGTACTTTGATCAGATTTGACTGAAAAATTACAGGTTTAAAAGTTATTAAAAGCAACAGATAATACGATGATTTAACCTTCACTGCCTCAAAAAGCTGGGCTGAAATTCATGTCCCAGAGCTCTGCTGATTCCTACTTACTATGAATTATTGAACTAATGTAAGTCAAGATACGGTTTCTGACACCAGGATTAGATGTGTGCCATTCCATCAGACTCTGGTTTCCCCATTTTTTTCAAGATACTGCTTAGAAGGTTTGAGGGTGAGGGTGAAAGGAAGTTCCTTAAAGTTAAAATGCCTTTTGGCTGAGCTCAGAAGGACACACTGAGTCTGATAAAAAAAACCAGACCAAAGTGCTCAAAGCACCAAATGTAAGTTTTGAATTGACTGACACAGCTTCATGTTTTTAAGCCACTTTTGTGTTCCTGTTTGGGAAATTAATTGTTTCTAACATTTTCCCCACCTAAAGCACTTTCCTGGTGTGTTGGTGACCTTTGCTGCAGAAGAACTAACGTCAAAGACCAAGCCCATATTGTCAATGCAACATTCAAAAACTGCTCTGTTTGATGAAAAATAAGCATAAAACTCTTTCATACAGACTAGAGAAGACTTTTTCTTTTCTTTTTTTTTAAAGAACTCAGTAATTAACAATGAAAAGAAAGAGTCTCTTGAAACTTCTTCAGTTGGCTTTATGAAAAATTCAAAGCTAATTCTAGCTCTAGTCACGAAGCATCTCTCTTTTGTCTAAGGGAACTGTACCACTACAAATATGTTGGTTAATAATTCTTGCAAACAGAGCATTATGCAGAATGTTCTACAAATTTTAGTTGCACAGTTGAAGTATCAAACAAATTAGACCACATGCAATTTTTTGCAATGCCTAAATTGTACATATCCATTCACAACTTTATATTTAATTAAACTCCAGAAGAAAAATTTAAAACAATCACTTCTTTCATAAGCAACTACTGATAATCTAAAAAAATCCTTAGATTTAAAAAAAAAAAAAAGTGGCTCTTGCAATTATATGGCTAATTACAGACACTAGACAGACCTTGGAAAAAAGAAACATAAGAAGCAGGTAGAGGTTTTTCCACCAGGAAATCAGTGAGTTCTGACCACATTAAGGGATAAAGTGAAGTTGACTTTTCAGTGCCATTTTGAGATTTCTAAAATATCTTTCTGCTTTGCAGGTGTCATCTACTTTTTAGACATGTCAAAGAGATCCTTACACATTTCACCTAAATTTCCATGTTCCTGCAATGATGTGTTATTTTGTTCACTGCTTTTCTGTACTTAAAAAAGGTTCAAATCTTAAAGTCCTTGCTCTTTTTTTTAACTGAGATTCAAAAGCCACACTACAAATTAGGCTCTAATTACACTGCAAACCACATGTTTAAGGAAGAACATCTCTGAATAACCTTTCTACTCTGAAATTGTTTTGAGATGTCTCATTGTTGTAATTGCTCCTCATTAGTGCAGGTGCACAGATTCTTTTTTTCTTTAAATACTCATTGTAATTTGGTATAATTTGTGCTCTTAATTTAGGAAGATTTAAATTAAGCATAAAAGAAGGATTTTAAACGATGAAAACTTCATTAATAAGTGAGCAACATACTTGGCCTCACTTTAAGCATACAAATAAAATCGAAAATCTCATGGATAGCACCTCTCAGAAGTTCAAGTATACTCTCACTGAGACACTCTCATATTTCAGGTACCTCAGCTTGAATGGTAGGTGAATATCATAAACAAAAAACAAAAAACAAAAACAAAAACAAAAACAAAAACAAAAACAAAAACCAGAACATTTTTAAGTAGAAATAGAAATACTTTAATTATACAGCAAATAAATCCTGAACTGTTTTTTTCCAAACAGCCCCAACAAAAACATGATGTTTCTCCTACAGAATCAACAACTCATTGTACTGTCTAACACTGTCCTCCTTATTAGAGGCTTTTGTTCTCCTAATGGTGATTGATTGGTCAGGCATTATGGGTTTGTTGTTTTTCCTACTGAAGGCCATCAAGAACATGTCCAAATTTCGTGGCTATCACATTAATCAAAGGGAAACAAAATCCAAGGACAAGAAGCTAAACAGATGTTTTAAGAATGTGAGACAGGGGCTGTAAAATGCACAGAAGAGAAAAGATCAGCCCGGTTTGATTTGTGAGGTTGGTTTGCTTAGTGCACACAAACACTGTATTCTTGCAGGAAAAAGCTTCTCACCTGTTCCCTGGGAGGATGTAACTGTACTTTATGACAAATTCGTATCTCTGCACTGCTTTCTGCTCTATCCACATGATCTTTACTCAGCAGCAGCTACTGAAAGTACCAGTGTGTGCCTGCTCCACCTTTAGTGCGTGCTCCAAACACATGGACAGTGCACAGGAAAAGAATGAGAAAAACAAAAAAGGCCCTTTACACTTCCATTCCTTCAGAAACAGCACATTGTGAGACCTTCTGTCTGAGCACCACTGCTTTCATCGTGCCATCAAAGATCAAAATTCACCCTGCCAACGTGGATAACAGAGGAGCCAACAGCCAAGTTCCAAAGGGCAACTGACCCAAAATGGAGACCTTGCTCAGGAATTCTTCGTACATCTTCCGCTTCCTCAGAGTGCTGCCCTGTTATTACAGGAGAGAGAAAAAGGAGGCAGAACATTACACAAAGTATTTTTGTGATTTCTTCCTACAGCTGCTGCTTTTTTTTTCCCCCCCTCCCTTTCCAAATCTTAAGCATAGCCAGTGTAAACAGCTTCAGGCAAACGTTTCCCCATAAAATGTCTGGGCAAGTTGTATTGCTGATAAGCAAAGACAGAAGGACTCAAATTCAATCCTGATGTAATTTCACTGACTTCACTGGTGTTACTGGACACTGCAGATTAATTGTATCCATTTACAGGCAGTCATTTTAAAGCTTGAACTTCATCAATTAACTGCTTAGCTAATTCAATATATATCTTGTTCCCAGTGAAGCTCTTTGCAATTACAAAGTAGGATAAAACTTAAAATGCCCCCCATCCTTTTAGGTTAAAAACTCTTTAATGCCAAATGTTTATCTGTAAACCTGGTTAGTATTCTTTACAGTGTTGTATCTATTGTTATGCTGAGCAATCCATTCATATTATAATTTTAACAAGATTTAAGCATTTGGGGGCAGACGATCCATCAATGTATGTGCAGCCACCAGCACAGTCATTCCCACTCTACTAAGATTTTGTTGTGTAATAAATTTCTAAGACACCTTCTCCTTTTACAGTGTTTGATTAGCAAGACAGAAACCACAAGTCACTGTTCCAGCATGCATTTTTGAAGGTGATTCATGTAGGAATAATTATGATGAAATTTTACCAATACAAAAATAATGAATGCATCCTTAATTCCTTCTGCAATGACACAAAAGTCTCATAAAGAAATTCTTCCCAGGTACCAAAAAGGAGCTCCAGGGCCTGCCTTGGTCCTGTGCAGTTTGTTCCACACTGGTGACACCCCAAATCACTCCTGCCTGGGCAGATTTCCTGAGGATGTCAAAGGCTGCCTGGTGCCTCCTACTCAAATCTACAGGGCACAACACAAGGATGATACATTGATCCTCTCAAGAAAGGGAAAACAAAGATGCCATTTATTCACAGACTGGGCAGAGAGGATGGAAGCAAATGTCAGTGTCTGCCATAGAAAAAGCCACTTCTCTATTCCTCCTCCTCCAAGTGACCACCTGTGAGTGCTGGGAAATTGGGGATAGAGAAGGGAAAAGGAGAAGAAACTCTTTGCCCTCCAGTGTGAAAGCATTCAGAAGTGTTTTGGGTATGAAAATGGGAATAGCTGATGTATTCAAGGGCAGTGATATAACTAAGAATTAAATATCATCCCTCTTCCTACACGTGCTGTGCAGGTGGGGCTGCAGCAACCCCCAAAGCACCACGAATCCTTCCAGCAGCACCAACAGGCTTTGGCTCCAACCTGGGACCACAGCAGCACCTGGAGCTGCCAGGTGCTCTCCTCTGGGGACAGCTCCCGTTTGTGCCCCTGTCCTGGGGTCACCCCTGCTCCCAAAGAGCCACAGCACCAGCAGGAGTGCCACTCTTCCCAGGTAGCTGTGGATGAGCAGCAGCAGCTCCCGAGGCTCCCCGTGCGCACCGCGGCCGTAACTCCGGGCTGGTGATGACAGTTGTGCTCAGCGATAGCATCGCTAACCCTCCCCTGACCCCTCTGTCTGACAAACTTGGCTCTCAACCTCGGGGGGCCCCGGCAGCATTTGAAGTGCCAGAAAGAAAAAAAGTAGAGAACTTCAAACACAGGAGGCTCTGCAAACCACGCCAGCTTCTGACAGCTCGCTGGGAGACAAAGAATGGAAAACTGGACACTGCGCAGTTGTTGCTTCCCTCCCTGCTATCAAGTGGAAATGAGAGCAGCAAAATTGACAGCTGTGGAAAAGCAGATTGGTGGTTTAGTTTGATGGGCTGGGACACCCAGGGACAGATGTGGAAAATGCTTTTTAAATGACTTGCGGACACAGATGAATTTTAAGAAGCAGTAATCAGTAGCCATAAGTGATGCCTGGCCACGGCTTTGAGTATTTAGAGATGCAGACAAGACCCAGGAAGGTGGGAATTGCAGCCATCCCACCTGGCCCAGAGAGGAAGAGCCCACCACTTCCTACAGGAACCCAGGTGTGTCATGCCTTGGCTAAACTAAGCCAGGGCAGCAGTGTGGAATCCACAGCACAAACAAGGGCAAAAGCAAAACTGAAGTGGAAATAGTTAATTAAATGTGCTGTTACAATCTTTTGCATTGTCATATTATCTAGAACCCCTCTTAATGCATAGCTACACTGATTTAAATATTTCCCTGTCAGAATGATCCCACAGGGATAAGGGAGAACACAGGCCCAGGGAAGAACTAGTGACTGGGGCTTAGGGCTGCTGTTTCCCAAGGTGACCCAGCTGATGGCTCCTGACTCATCCTGCAGGATGGCTCCATCCCTCCCTCCCTCCCTCTCTCCTTGAGGAGGCAAACAGAAGCCTGTGGGGTGGCAGGAGCCACCCAACAGCAGAGCTTCACCTCAGGGTACCCAGGCAGGCACAGGAGCTTTCTCTGCTTTTTCAGAGCGTCTGAGGCTGGATCCATGTTGGCACAACCAGATCCCAAATTCAGTTCCAGGTAAGAGAAGCCTGGCTCACCCTTATGCACGTTGTTTTCACTTGAGTGTGTTTTCCTGCTCCAGCTCTCACAAGCAGAGTGAGGGGAAGGATTTTGAGAGATCAGGACTGTAGTGCAAGCTAAAAACAATCCAGCAGTGGAATTACAGCCAACCAACCATGTGTTTATTCCATTGGTATTAACCATCTTTTCTCCCATGAAACAGAGAGAGAACGTAGAATCATAGGATCATGGAGTGGCTTGGGTTGGAAGAGACAATAAAGATCACCTAGTTCCTTCCCACCTTCTTTGGCCAGCCTGATATTCCTCTCTCATCCTCCCCCAGGCATAATGTCACCTCTGATTTCTGATGTCCTTTTTGCACTTGTTTTATTTAGTTGCTTTACCCAAATTGCTGAGGCCAGGGCTATGAACGACATCAAAATCTCCTCTCCTACCCTTCAGGTACCTTCTGCAGAAGTGCCAGGCTGTGCATTCCCTGGCACACATGCTGGGTGTGTCCTCATGCAATATTTTCATGGATCTTCTAGAAGCAGCAGCAATTAAGACAGTACCAACATTTACAGACTATGAGATGAAAGTTCACCAGAGCAGGAAAATAACAAAAAGGGATCTGAAGATGTTAGAAATGGGACTAGAAAATAATAGAATGAGCATCCATTTGGAAAATATAACTAATAAAAAAATCCAAAGCAGAGATGTTTGACATACAGAAGACCTGTAAGTGGTAAAGCTGAAAGAGATTCACAGGAGGTGAGACCTGCATCAGACTGCAACAAGAACACAGCCAAGGCTATTTTGGTCTGCACAGGCAAAGATATCATCCAGGAATGAAGTTTAGAGGCTCCATCTCCGTGGCTCAGATGTGATGGCACCTGGTGTGCTGCATTCTGTCTCAGTACCTCTTCTCCAGAAATGTGCTCCCAAATCCAACAGAGCTTGAAGAAATGCTAAAACACTCAGGGAGAGCTAATAAGGAAGGAGCAAAACAAATGCAGCCTGTATTTGTTGGCTCAGCACTGGGATCATAGGTATGTCATCCTCCTAGCTGGCATGCACTGTGGCAGGGGTTTTAAGTAGACAGTGATAATTATCTACAGATATATGACAGAAAGAGAGGGCAATTCAGTACAGCATAACTTGACATAACTCAAAGTAACGGGAGAAAATTAAGAAAATCTAATTTAAGATCAATATCTAAAAAGTTTTCCAATGAAGGAATTATTCTCTCGCAGAAAAGTTTCCCAAGGGAAGCTGTAGAAATCTTACAGCTTAAGCCAGATAAAAACAATAGTAAATGTACATGAATAATTCTGCACTGGCAGGGTTCTTGATGGCATGTTTTAAAAAGTCTTTATTAATTCTGCTTTTTTCTAGCCTATTAATATCTTGTTTCAATAGTCACTGCTTCTGCCTCTCCCCCCTCTCCTTTGTTCACTTTCTCCCTGGTTCTGAGCTGTCAGGCACAAGCTCATCTCCTTAAAGGCAGTGGCTCCTGTTAACTACAAAGCCTTGTTAATATTCTGAGCTGCAGTGCTCCTCCCTGAGACAGTCCCAAGGAGAAGCAAGATCACTCTCATTCGTCACAAATCCACACAGAAAAGGTCTCAAAGCCATTTTTAGGACCATTGAATGTTGCAAGCCCTAGGCTTAGCTTAAGCAATATACAGGCTGGGAAAAACGAATGCCCCAGAGACTGTAACAGGTCCTGTTGAGTTCCTATTCAGCATCTGTTTCATCTCATTTCCAACTGCCCTTTCCCTGTTTTCTTCCATTTTTCTTCTCATTCCTCCAGTCCAATCTTTCTTTGCCACTCCAGCACTCTTTGTCTCTTGTTTCCGATTCATTTTTCCAGGTGGAGCTGATTGAGTCCTTCCTGGAAATCCCCACCTTCAGTAAGAAGCCAAACAAATGTCTACTTGTCTGACTCAAGTTCCAAAGAAAGAGTTATCCTGGCAGGAGGTGCCAGAATGGACTTCAGGACTGCACAGCCCCATTTAATCCCTGATTCAGCTGCTCCTGAATGATGCTTTGGGTGTACATTCCTGCTGGAGCATGAAAGAAAGAGCCCCTGTGCATTCTGGCCACGGACACCAAGCAGCCCACACGGTCCTGGTGCTCCATGCCACAGATGTCAGGTGGATTGCAGCCTTTGGAGTTGCTTTATGCTTTGGCCACCACACAACCTGTATTTTATGGCAACCCAAAATGCTCCTGGCTTTATTTTATCTCAGCTGAAAAAAGCTCTGCTTGTCGAAGAATTTGTTCTTGGGTTCAAAGTGGCAAAAAGACAGTAGAAGAAGCCCAAAATAGCATAAATAAAATGAGATATAACATTAGGAACTGACTATCCTTGATTTGTCACAACTTACAAACCAACGTTATAACTCACTTTCTGTGAGCAGCTTGCCAAATAGGCCAAATGTATGGAATCCCACACAACTCCACTCTCAGAGCCAGGTATCTTGGACCATGGAAACTAGAGGCTAGTTAAATTATCCTGGATCAAGTCCTCCTAAAGAAGAGATTGCAAGAAATTAATACTTCAAATTTTCTCAGTCTGGGAACTGAATCGTCTAGGGGATCAATCTGATGTTGGGATACAGACATTTGCTTCTCTGGTATTTGTGGTATTTGCTATATTTAGAATACAAATATTGTACTACCCTGGGATGTTCCCCATTCCGTGATGCTCTTGAATCCAAATTGCAAAGAAGAGGGCAGCAACTGAATTCCATGAGAAGCCTATGGCAGAAAAAAATCCTTTGCTCTCTCCCAGAAGAATGTAAGTAAATAAATGTTGAATATATTCATAAGTGTGTGTGTCTGTGCCCGTGTGCACACACACACAGAACATACACATAAAAGAATTTGCAACAGAGTGAAAAGTATGTAACCCTGCAGAGATGATTCTATGAAATAAATGGAGCACACAGGTGGACAGATAATTTGAGTGTACCACAGAGGGAAGATGTTGAAGTGGTTTTTGTACCCCACCTAATACAATGAATTTTATGGTGTAATACCTTGTCAAGGACTGCAGTGAAAGCCAAGCAGTTTCACTGCACATTCTGACAAAAAGACCTATCCCAACATTTACAATCATCACAGCTGCTAAAACAAACTTGAATGTGACCTTCAAGCCATCAGGGTACCTAAGCTGAGACAATGAAATATAAAGAAATATATCTGTTTCAACAAACTTCCTCTGGGACAGGCTAAATAATAAATGGATGACAACTGTAACTAAAAGCCAGCAGGAACTTTCTGCATCAGGCTTTGTCCATCCATAAAAAGAAAACCCCAAACTTCAAACCTCCTGAGATACATTTTATTCATACCATAAACCAGTCAGGATCAATGAGACACGTAAGTGGGGAAAATGGCACTAAGCAGAAATTAAAGCAAGAAATTATTATAGGCCAAGCAAAGAACCAAAATAGCCCCTGCAAGGAGAAATGAGGTGGAGAGTCAAGTGTCTCATGACAGGATAAAATCTTTTTGGCAAGTGTGGATCTGAAGGCATGATTTGCAAATAAATATTTACAACTCAAGTAAAATTTCAACACTTGACTGAGAAAACACGGGGCTGGTCATGGCAGGGAAGGAATGCAGACAAGAGAAATAACTATCTGGGGTTATGGAGGGGCTTTATCTGACTACAGCAAAAATCTTTGGCAGGAAAAGGTTATTTATTCCTTGGACAAAAGGATTTGCAACCAGAAAATAAGAAAAGAGAAACCCACTTGCTCCCAAGTTTTGAAACCATCTTAAATTATAGACTTCAAAAGCTACCCTAAGCATTACTGCTCCTTAGTCAAAGGCAGAAGCATTTCTACATTCAAAATACCCAGTTAGAGGCTAAATGGCAGGAAACCACGTTTCTAGGAGTTGAGAGGCAGCTACTACTACACTTGAACTGAGCACAGCAAAAGCAGCCCCACAATGGTGGAGTCAGCTTCAAGTATGAAATGCAGCCATTGAAACATGATGTAATTAATTCTTAGGCTTGAGGAAATGTGCAGAGAGCCACTGTAACCTGTCCTCACACGACTGCACAAAGGCAGGTGTCTCATTTCACCTACAGCAACAAAGTTATCCTCCCTGCACCTACAAATAAATGGGAAGATGACAGGATCCATTCAGTGTGCACAGGTAAATGCACTGCATTTAAAATCAGACATTTTCTATACCTGAAGCAAATAATTTACCATGAAGTATTTCCTGTGTCAGTACTGGGAATACTATAATAATGCTGCCTGTAAAGAGGGCTCACAATCTGGCTGTACTCAGTGCAATTTTTAGTGGCCTCAACTGTGAAAAAAAAACCACAAGAAGCAAGAGAGGGAGAGAAATACATCCATGTTACTCAAAAGGTCTCATTGACTGCAGAAACTGAGCTTGCTAGGTAAGGTACAGCAGGCACTGGTCCAGAGAACACGTAAATTAATTTGGAAAGCACTTAGCATTACACTAGAATCAAACAGAAGTACAACCATAATATTCAGCTTGTATGTACAATCAAAACTAGCATTAAAAACACAGTCTTTACCACTTGGGGCTTTAATCCTTTTAGCAAAGTCTTGTCTCTGCATCAAATATTCATCTTCTGAAGTGTGCTACCAGATGATAATGGACACATAACCAAACTTGACAGCTCACAGGGCTGGCTGATTTTAGGTACCTCTAGTTCCATCAACACCAACACTGAAATCACCTCCAGGCTGCAAAGCTGTGAACCTGTCCCTTCAGTTCCTTACCACAAGCTTACAGGCAGCTGCAGAAAGCTCTGCTTAAAAAGCTAAGGAATATGTGCCTTGTCCTGACATTTATTTCCCTCCTACATTCCTTCACTTTTGAATTTTGGATTCTTCCTTGTAGCTGGCAGGTTCATCACACCAGTTACCCCAGACACCCCTCCACTTCATCCTTGTAGGGCATGGGACAAATAAGTTGGGTGTGCCTCTTACATCTCTTTGGAAATTCTCCTGCTCTGAGTTTTAGAAGTACCTCTGCCTGCTTGCCTGCCCTGGGAACCTTTCAAAACTCTTCATCCTGCTCACCCACAAGAGAGAAGACAAAACATTTTTCATAATTTTTCCTCTATTTTGTCTTGGAGCCATCAGGCTTAATATTTTGGGATAGAATAAATTTCCATCAGCTGTAGTCTCCTAAATGCCAGTGTGATGTTTCTTTATGTGACACTGAACTCAGCCCATGAAATAGGGAGTGAACAGCAGCAGTGCACATACAGACACCCAACAGCCACCACACAGGGTAAAACAAAGATCACTTTTACCCTGTTGCTTAAGAATTAATCATTTAAGGGTAAAATCTACTCAGCTCCTTTGCTGGTTTTTCTGTTTTCTATAACACCCACTGGAAATACAGATGATCTCAAAATTGTTAGTCTGAGAGCACAGTGTCATTTCCTTCAGATCAGAAGGGAACAATGCAGCTTTGAGAGACAAGTTCTATTGAGAAATCAGCTTTACATAGAGTAATGTCTGTTAATTATCAAAAAGAAAGGAATATTTTACAGAGAAGGAAGATATGCACATGGACATTGGAAACAAACCCATAAAAAAGTTATGACTTTGCTGAAGTTAATTATCTGTCAAAGTTTCCATTATAAAATCACCGCTGAAGAACCAACAGCAAATCCATTAGCTAGCACACGCCCCAGGTGCCACAAAGGTCTGCAGAGCTCTGCTGCAGGGATGAAGGAGTTTGAAAGGAGCAGAGCAATGAATCATTAGCAGCTACAACCCCATGGTATGTGTGCCTGGGTGCTGGCTAACAAAGATGGAGGGCACAGTCCAAGCAAGACTTTTTATTATTTTAGTGGAGCTGGATTTACTTTCTATCACCTGCCCTGAGGAATGTAATACAAGATCAGACAGACTTCACAGTCAAGGGGTGCTGCTGAGAGATATTTCCAGGCTCACGATAAGGAGAGGATTTGCATAGCTTTGGTGGGTAACAGAGGCCTCCTGAGGCTTTCATTCACAGAACAGTTATGCATAATGTTTCTCAATTGCATTTCTGACTCAGCGCCTTTCTGCTGAATCCTGTCCCCTTTTCTTTCACTTCACTTCATTCAGTCACTCCGTGATTTTGTCATGTCCGCTCTCTTTCACGTGGGAGCACCAGAGTACTCTGAACACAGAACTGCAAGAGAAAGTGAAAAACACCAACCCCAGAAGGAAGCTCCCCGTGAACTCACCATCAAGATGCGTCTGTAGCTGTCTCTGTCGATGCCCCAGAGCTTCAGGTCTGTCTTGGCCTTGACGGTGGCAGCCCGGGGGGTTCCGTAGATCAGCGCCAGCTCCCCGAAGCTGCCTCCCTCCCCAATGCTGGTCACCCACTCCCCGTTGACATAAACCTGCCATGGCACGAGACAAAAGAAGCAAAAGCAGTTTGTGGGTTTAGTTGGAGTTCTCCTCCTAACTGCCAGTTACCTAAAAGGCTGTTAGCAATTTCCTTTCTAATTGTCAGTGTTGGGGACACAGAAGGAAAACAAGAGCGTGACACTTCCGACAGCTGGTCCCCAAAGAGGGGAACAACCTGCTCTGTGGACAGAATTTCAAGTTGTCTTGCTTCAGTACAATGACTTTATTTACTCTCTGGGTTTTCAGCTCCCATGGTTAGCTGGCATTGTGTTTTCCCTCTGTGTTCAAGGCTCAGGCAGTCAACAAGCAGAACTGTCACAACTTTGGCTTTTTATTAACACTGTCAGACTTGAAAGGAAGGAGGTTTGTTGATATGTGTAATGAGGATTACTGAAATGTGCCATGGCCATGAAATGAAAAACAGTCAAAACAAGGAAATAGCTTTTGGAAAAGAACTTTTTTTTTTCTTCTTCCCTACGCCTAGTGCCTCCAAAACCCATTTAAATATAACTATACACATCTTCACCCTTAGTGAAGATGACTAAGGGCTTTGGACTTTAGAAGCTCTAAGCAGAATGACCCTTTAACATCAGCTCTAGAGAACTCAGGAAGCAGAGCTTGACCTACATCCTATTTAGGTACTATATCCTCTTGGAACACGGTATGGATTGATACCACTGTTGCCACATTTTTCCTGGATGATGTTTAATTTGAGAAGAATTCCTGAACTTGAGTGCTATGTGACATCTCCCCTGGAGGAAGGGGGCTCGTGCAGGTGTTTTCTGCTGGGCAGCTTTCTCCTCACTATTTATTCATGAACAATGCTGCTCATGAGCCATAAGAGTGCATGCAAAGGCTGCTGTGGACTGTGCATTCTGCAGCTTGCTATAAACTACACAAAAAACCCTTTCAATTCTGTTACTGTGCTTGGGAGTTTGGAGGGCAGGAAAGGATGGGTGCATTTACTCAGGGCAGAATATACCCCAACCAGTTACAGACCAGTAACAGCAGAAATCAACCAGTATTAATTTCATTTGCATGGAAGTTCTGTGAAGAAAAATAATATGAAAAAAAGAGGCAGGTATTCTCATCTTAGGCAGAAAGCATTGCAGAAGCAAAGACCATAACCTGACACCAATTAGTGAGTAATAAACTAGCAGTTTTTATAACATGCATGAATTAGGGCTGTGCTCAAGCTGGGCATGAGAAAAGATGGTGACCAAAATAAATGAACTGGGGTCAAAACTCAACAACCTGTCAGTATTAATTTTAATTCCATCTTCATTTTATGATGAAAAGGCTTATTACAAAATACAGCTGGAATCAATCCCAATTTATCTTCACAATATTCAATTAGGATTTGCTCCAGCTCCTACTGAGGCCAGTGAAATGCTGTTCAGTAGGAGATGGATGAGGCCACAAAGCCATTCAGCTGATCAAGAGACCTCTTGGGTATCACCTGAAAAGGAGCAGCTGAACTCCAGGCAATGTGGTGGCTCCTGGTGCTCCTGGAACATCTGAGGATCAAGGGGCTTAAAAATAAAGGGTAAAAATAATCCCAAACAGGCAGGTGGTTGCAGACTGCCAAGAAAAAGCTGAAGCCACAAAAGCTAAAGCTTCATTTCATCACCATGACAGGATGAATGTCACCCAGGAGAATATCACACAAGAGAACAGCAACAGCCTTCCCTTTCAAACTTTCACACTCACCACAGAAAGAAAATCTCACAGAACATTGAATCTACTTTTGATTCTCCTCATGATGAAAAAATGAAAGCAAAAAAAGAAGATTTTAAAAAGCCAGGCAAACCCAAGCAGTTTCCTGGTGAAACGAGCAGGTAATTCTGTGGTTTCTCTTTTTTTGTGAGACAAGCAGGAAAAATGGATGAATAAAATGAGGATTCTGAAAGGCTTGTAACATAGTGAGAATGTATGAACATTTCTCAACTCTATTGGTTCATTGCAAAATTGCCCAGATACATATTTGACTGTAGGGATACCCTCCTTCTGTGGGAATTTCACTGGATGGGGTCACAGGGATTGCTGCTCTACAGTAATCCACGTGTCCTCAGTAAAAGCTCTCAGGGATGGTTGGGAAAATCTAAATTTCAGTGGGTTTTGGATCACATCCTGAATGTCAACTGACTCTTTTTCAGCACACCAAAAATACATGTGTATGTGTAGAATATATGCTCTTCTGTTGAACAACACAGATTTTGTTACTGCAGGAGGGTCTGAATTATAAGCAGGAAAATAAACTTACTCCAAGACATATTTTTTTAAGCAACATGGTGACATTTCTTGTTGAAGCAGTGTGCAGGATGTGACTGCAGCCCAGAGAGGGGAATTATGCAAACTCAAGACTGAGCAAGTGAAGGATGGACATTTAATGTTGCACAGTCATTATTTAGAGAGGATACTACTGAGCTGCTCTAAGACTCCTTGAATTTTGCTGTCTTACTTGACAAGACTGTACAAAACATGTTTGACATCTTGCCTTAAACAGTTTATGCAAATGGTCATTCCTCCACCTGAGGGTGTCAGGTTTAAAGTGCTCTGAGGTGAAACCAAATCACTGATCTGACAGACTTTGGGCCCAGCACTCACTCCCCCAATAAAATGTCATTTCGAATATCAGTCTCTGAAAAAGAAAACAGTTTGAGAATAAGTTGTTTTCTAGAAGCAAAACCACTGGAGTTCATTCTCTGCAAAGGCCTAAGTCAACACTCAATTTCTGTGTTTGTGATGAAGTTAAAGTGCATTGATGGCACACTACAAAGCCATCCTGCCCTTTAGCAGAGTTCAGCTCCACTATAAACCCCTTTAAAATAGATTTTTTAAAAAAGAAGGGGAAAGGAAAGAAGTTCTGTTTGTAAGGTGTGGGAAGCAAAGCTATTTTAGGCTCAGAACAGCTTATGAAAGTCGATTTTATATGGCAGCAGCTCAGATGATCTCCCTATTTATCCCAAAAAATGCTGGGCTGAGGTTTTGGCTGAGCCAGTTTTGGCATTTGTGAACTCTCACCAAAGTGGTGAGTACATAAATGAATTATTCCTAATTGTCACTTGACCTGCCAGTCACAGATCCATGACAGCTGGAACCTTCTTTCATGCAGCTGAAGAGGAAAAGTGCAGCTGCCCAAATATGACCAAGCCATCAGGACCATCTACTTCTCACAGAGCAGAAGTACTTTTAGATTTCTATTGTTTTCCATCATCTAATATGAACACTGCAATTTCTGGGGGCTTAAGAATCACACAATTTGGTTCGTTTCATTATCTTTTTAGGAGGCAAATGGGCTGTGCTATCCATGGGCAGTAACTGTGGGAGAAGTTGCAGAGTCACAGAACTTTCAGTGCCACAGGAATGAATCTGGGCCTCCCTCATCTTCTGGTTCTTTCTCTGGAGATGCAGAAAGGAACCTTGCCATGAGAATTTTACCTTGAAGGCTGGGTATGAACATCTATCTCTGAGTGTGAATTTATCTTTCCTGGAGTGAATTTATCTTTCCTTTAATTTTGTATTGCTGATTTCAAGTTGACTTCTACCATTTTTTTATTTTTTTGTGCTGCCACTTTGTGATCCGTGTGGACAATTTAATTTCTTCCAGGCATGGTAATTCTTATGTCTTAAATCCCCTCCCTTGTATATCTGTTTGTAATAATTTGTGCTTCGTGTCTTGTCAAGCCTTTATATTTGTTATCCAAAAATGAAGATGAGTTTTATTTATTCTTAGAAAAATGAACAAGCCTTAGACATGCAGGGTATTTTTATGTGGGTAGTTTTCTCAAAGACAGTGTTTTATTTGTAAATTCGAATTTGAACATATGAACTTGGAGACTGCCTTAAGAATCCTTAAAAGTTCAAGTTGAAAAACTCCAAACTTTAAAATGTTCTGCTTCAAATTTCAAAAGGCAACCTTCCAATATTAGAAAAACCATTGATGATGGAAGAATTTAAACTAGAAGCAATCTGTGGAATCTAACCATTAAATATAACTATTTTTAAAATCCAACAGTATTCTCACGTAAAACACTGTGTAATTATCATCTTTGTATGCACAGATCAGACAGTTTGTGTATACAAATAAGGGCTTCAGGAAGATTTGACCTACAATCAAGAAATAATTTTATCTATTGTCCACAATATTCATATATAGTTTCACATAGAGATTTATACAGTAAATACAGAAATTGAAGAAAAACACACTGAAAAGTTTTCATTTTGGTTTTCACCATACTACAGCTTGGCTGCTGTTGTCTTACATGAAGAAAATCTGAGAATGCCTGTAGAGAAAGTTGCTGTGACATTAAATAGAATAGAAGGTTTCTGGGTCTAAAAAAGAATACATCTGTTCAAAAAGGGCAGTCAACAGTGCTTTTTAAAGTAAAAAAATGTGAGGTTATGAGATTAAAATAACAAACAGGAAGTCACTTTATACTTAGAAATATGGATTAGAGATTTTTGCAAGTCATATTTTAGCAGGTACTTTCAACATCTTTACTGGAAACTATAATTTAAGTTCTGCCAGCTCCTTTTTGGCACACGCTCCCACTTGTCTGAGCAGGAAAGCTTCCAGTAGACAAGTGACCTCTAAGACTTCAAAGTTTGTCAAAGTTTGTGCCATCATCTACCTCATGTGCCCTGTACCCATCTGCAGGGACAGGTCATGAGATAAATTCTCCTCAACCCTGATGTGCTAAGGAGGAAGACTGTGACTGATAATACAATAATGCCAGCTTTGGTGAAAGTGTACCTGTTTGTGGGATACAATAGAAGAGAGGAAAATCCCATGTTTTCCAAGGCCTACCTCCTCCTCATTCTAAAATCCTTCTTTTACATGTATAAATTTATGCCCTTCCCTTGGCCCACAGAAGAAAATGTACAGATATTTTATTCAGTGCTAACAGGGCATGTTTATACTCTAAGAAAATGTATGAGTTGAGAATGAAGTGCTATTATATTAAAAAAAAAGTATTTTATGGTGCTTCTAATTTGACTCAGATTATTTTGTAAGGGAAAATTTTAGGAAGTTCTTACTTAGTCTGTGGGGTGTCTGTGCCAAAACTTAAACAAAAATTACTTTTACATGCTGCAGCTTTTTAGACTCAAAACACCACACACTAATTTTGTTATTCTCACTTTGTTGGTGGTTTCTGTTTGGTTTTGGTTGCTTGGTTGATAGATTTCATTGGGTTTTGTTTTGCTTTGTTTTGTTTTGTTTGGTCATGACTTTCTTCCATGGGTAGGGATTTTATGATGACACTTGCAACCTCCTTTATGTCTGCGTATGGAAAATCGGGGTGCTTATCAGTCATGATGATCCCAGAGTAAATTGCTCCTTGAATCCACCACTCCTGGTATTCCTGCCCCTCCCAAGCAGATCAGGGAATGGCAGCAGAGACCCTGGCCAGGGGTTAAAGCCTCTGTGCACGTGCCAACACCAGCTGAACCAGGCAGAAAATGGCTCGGGGCTCAAAGTCTCAGGGTCAATTGTCTCCACTCCAAGTCACTTTTCTTTCTTGGAGAAGCATGGAAGCACGCCAGAAAAGTATCTGGCAAGGCTTAAATGAACAGCAGCTCGCTTACTAGTGGCCTGGGGTTTCCTCAGACAACAAGGATTTCAGCAGTTCTGCCCAGAAAGTGGCAGAACTCTTCTGGGGAGCACCACACACGGGGCGATGGTGATGGAACCTGCTGCCTTGCACAGCAGCAACTCACCCTGCCCTGGTGCCCTGGAACAGGTCTGGCTGAGGGGGAAGCAGGGATCTCCTCCCTGCAGCTCCCAGCTAATGCAGGGAACTTCCAGCTCCTGCATGAGCAAACGCCTCCTGCCTCGCCCAGCACCTCGCACTGGAATTCAGGAGGTGCTGTGGCTGAAGTTTTAGGAAAAGCTTAGGAAGGAGAAAGAACCACGCTGAGCAGATGGGGAGAGCAGTGGAATTGTGCATCAGGAGGCACCTGGGGGTGCTGGGGTGGGGCAGTGTGAGAGCTGGGCACAGAAGGGTTTGGCCAGACACAGATGGTCAGAAGCTGTGCTGGTCTCTGGACAAGCACAGTCCAAATTACATTTTTAAGTCTTGTTAGGAAGTATTTGTCCCACAGGTGATGTCTGTGTCAGGGGGACATTGTGGTGGGTATGTCCACTTTAATCCATCCTAGTAGCCATAGGCTGATTTTAGGGGAGTAGGGAATGATAATGCTCATTAAATCAAAGTGGCAATCTACTCAATGGAACCCTACTTTGTCACTGTTTTTTAAGAGCAGTATGTGCATATAGAATATTAACTCTTTTGCAATTAATTGCAAGGGCAATGCAAACTGTTTTCTGATGTAGTTCAGTCCTTCACTATCCCTGAGCTGAACACTGAAGAAAGCTTTCCTAAAGGTGTTGAGAGAGGACAAATTATTTTTAAAGAGGATTAATCTATAACTTCAACATTTGCATTTGCGTGTTTGCGGGTCTGATTCAAAGCCAGTGAACTCATTTAGCTCCCTATCGGTCCCAAGCCAATTATTTTAAAACTAAATTTTAGCACTGTTCTATAAATATTGCCCTTTTATTCTCTGGCCCTGTGGATGTGGCAGTGTTTGCTGTTGAGAGGGCTGTCTGATAGGAACAGTGAGTCAGACGGATTTCCTGAGGAGCAACTTCCAGAGGCAGAGGCAGCATGTGAGGTTTCTCAATTCCCAACAATACCAATTAGATGGTCTCCTGACACAAACAGACCGCCAAAAGAAAATAACTTTCACTAAAATAACTCTGTGCCTCCTGCCTGGATTTAAAATAAATCACCTTCTTCTTTAAATATGCCAAACCAAACTCATGTGGGCATCTGAAGAGCAAAGTTGCTAATGAGCAAGTCTGTCCTACCCAGCTACTGTGGATACACGTGTGTAGGAACTTGCAGCAAAACTGCAAAAGAGTGAGTTTCATACAGGAGAGAAATGATAGGAGGTGAATAGTTTATGATTTGGAAGGCAGGTTCAGAAAGAAGCTTCTTTTCAAAGACTTGCTGATTAAACCACTGCATACTCCTGTAAACATTTTGTGGTCTAACAGATCACTTTACACTTATAATAATCCTTGCTTTATTAATATGCTGCATTGTTCTTATATTTGGACCTAATTTGAAAAGCAAATTAAGGTTTCTAAGACGAAACTCATTGCCTGAGGCTGTATCTCAATTTCTGGGAAAAAAAACAGAAGCAAAACAAAAACAAACAACACATGAGCTAAGCTAACTGATTAAAGAAAATATTTTCTTTATGGTTGATCTCAACCCTCAGGTGCATTCCAGCATGGTGGCCTGCTCTGCCAAAGACTGCACCCCTCCAGGTGTGGTTAGGGCTCTGAAGATAATGTCATTTGCTTGATTTTGATACCATTTTCCTGCTTGGAATGGACAAACAAGCTAGGATGTAACACATGCCAAATTTAAAACTGTGAACAAATAACTTAACACAACAAAAGCAAAGTAATGAAACCAATCCTGTGAAATCTAGTTCAAGAAGAAAGGAGACAGACCCACAGCACGTGGCTGGCTCAAGCTCTCTGCCAAAACACACAGTTTTATTCTGTGGCTTCAAAATAAATATTGTACTGCAAGAGCATACTTACATCCACCTCGCCTTGGTCAATCACATAGAAGTTGTCTCCCTCATCACCTGGAAGCAAAATACAAAAGGTGATTGTTTCCTGAAGGTCTGCCAAGCTGTCCAATAACTTCCTGTCCCTGTATTTAATCCTGTACATATTTACACAGGTTTGTACACCAGATTACTTACAGAGAGATTAATTTTCTGAAACATCCTTGCTTATTTGCCTTCATAAATCAAAGTATCGCTATAATTTCTTACTATTAATACCTTTCAATTGCATTAATTTATCTCTTTTGATTGACTCAATGCTTCATTCAGGGTAAACACTCAAGAGGTTTTAATATAGCCTGAGGGTAATGAAGTCCTCCATGATGTGCTGCAGGCATGCAGGTAAGTTGCCAAGTGTGATAACTCTGATACAGCACAATGAGGTGTTGAATATTCCCAACAACCATAAAAATATTTTCCATCTCTAATTACTCTCAGCCTGCCTGTGCCACCCTTATGCATCCTGAGCTGGGATTTACTTCCTGACTATCTTCAGTTAAGGAATGAACATTTCAATTTGAAGTGCTGTTTATCTACATTTAACTGTAGCACTTTGAAACCCTGCAGATCCACCAGAACAGAGTTCTCTGCATGTGTAGCAAGAGACTTGCATCCATGAACTTATCATATAGCTGCACACTTGGAGGCCTTTGGAATATGGTTAATCTTCCCATTAAGCAAAGAGGGTGAAATCTCAAATGGAGAGATGTGAATTATAGGACCCTAGCAAACACACAGGAGGAAAAATGACAGGAAAAATTACCCTGTTGTATGACTGTTTCTCCTGCAATGTGTGTGACAGGAAACATGGCATCAAATATGTCACTGGGAAAAAAAAAGAAACATTTGTTAATAAATCAGACTTATTTCTTATCTAGCCAGTAGACCTACCTTCACTGTTTATTTAGCCTTTGTTAACAGATTTTGCAGAAAAAGGAAAGGAAAACATTAGCTGTAACTGGAAAGTGAACCCTGGCTCGGCAAGAAATCAAAATAACTTGTTAGGCACAAGCTGTGGTTTAAAACTGAGACCATGACTTGGTGTGTGCTGTTTTGAAAGCACTCCTGAATTCTATGGAGAAAGGCACCTCTTACAGCAGTGCCCAAACTGGCCAGCCTGAATACTGTGTTGTCTAAGCAGAGAGATTTCAGATTTTCAGCTGTGATGGGTTTGTGGCCCAGCAGTGACTGCCAGATGCCCAAACGGGAGCTCTCCTCTTCTGAACATCTGGCCTTGCATTTACAAGCAAAACCTGTTCCACAGTACAGAGCACATTTGGAAAGGTAGTTGGCTCTAAATTAATGTAGCATAAGAGCTGGCAGGAGACTGCACTCACAGTGCAGAAGAGGCCAAACTCTGAAAATCTCAGCGAGGTACTTGTGAGAAGGGAATCCAAGCGATGCTACAGCAAGAGGGAAGCTGCAGAGGAGCCTGGTGCTCATTAATCACAGCTGAATTACACACCTTTCCATGGCTCCAGCTCGCTGTCACATCGCCTTAAAAGGCCAGGCAGAGCAGTGGGGATGGGAACACACCCTGCACCAACACTTCGGGCAACGTGCCCAAAGCCAGTCCTTTGTTTATTGAGGGAGACAGCAGGCTCTGTGGAGCCAGGGCTTCCTTTCCCCACATCAGATTTTGGGGAACTTATTTTCAGAAGCATGAACCACATCGAGACGGGCGCTCCCCACCTCTCTTCCCCTTCCTATGCATCAGCCTCAAGGGCTAAAGGAAATAGCTCCCCAACAAAAACAAAAGGCAGCAAGAGGGGATTGTTAACTGCTCTCTTCCTTGGTCTGGCCTAGAATGGCCCATCCAGGGACCACTGTAGTGAGGTGAAACACTTCAGCTGGAGTGGAGAAAGGACCTCACACACACAGCTACACAAACAGGGAAGAAACCTGAAATCTTCATCAAAATAGGCAGAAGATCAGCCACCAAATCCATGAAACCTATGCTACATTTCAATGCCTTATATGGGAAATGCATATTGTAAAATCCCATTATTAGCTTATTTCCTGTTCAACTGTTCCAGACTTTATTCAGGCTCAGTTCTAGGAAATGTCTCTCTCCTAAGTTCAAATTGCTCATGTCTTTCCTCTTCATCAGTCTGAACGTTTTTGCTCAGGATTCCAGCTCTGCATCAGCACCACTTGTAGGAGAACTGGGAGACTTCAAACCAGGCACCTCCTGCAGCACCTGCAAGAGATGCTCATCCCATGGCCTATATATAACAAAATTATATATTTTACTCCTGTTGTTTTCATCAGGCCCAGTCCGTGCTACTCCTACTCACATGCAGGAAACCTTCCACCATGGATACAAAGCCTGCTCCGAGGCATCCAGGAGAAACTTCTTCCTCACCTCATTCTGAGCACCAATGCAGATACTTACAACAAATTATTTTGAAAAGTCTATGGACCTTATTCTTAAATCCAATAAGCTCATTTTTGTGATCTTACACAGGTTCAGCATTTCTCCACTTGAAGGGATTTCTCAGCTGGCAGAAACCATCTGGCTGGTACAGAGAGATCTCTGGAGCTGGTCCCTGTGCCAATGCTCCAGCTGGAACTGGGAGCTGAGGTTCCAGCAGGATGGGGAGACTGCCACACTGGTGGGTGCCAAACTGGAACAGCCACCGAGGGACTTTGTGTCCACGAGGGAAGTCCAGTTGTTCTTCAGCAGCTCTGGGATGGGAATTCAGTGTGACAGAGGCTCGTTTGCCTCCCTCTGGTTTCACCTTGGCTGTGGCAGGGCTCCTCACCGAGCTCTGAGAACAGTTCTGCAGCCTGCAGAGCATTTACTGAGGAAAAGGCACTCTGTGAGGCAGAAAGTCTCCAATGTGATACATCCAAAAATAGGTACAGCACAGTAAATATCAATAACCAAACCAAAATGTGCTGTTTGAACAAACTTGGAAAATTTTCCTTTTTTTTAAATAGAAATACAGAGGAAATAACTACCCGCAGTTTCACCCTTTCATCCTTGTGTTAATCCTCTATTTTATTTATAACTTAACAATTGACTGTACAAACAGTGCCCAATAAATTATGTATAGCACTGCACCCTTCTCCAAAATGTTCCACATTTTTTTTCTACATCACCTTTTAGTTTTATCCAAAAAACCCAAACTCTTTAAAACTCAAAGACTAAAACTTTCAGCTGCCAGTGTAATGAACCCAAAGTCTATTAGCAGCAATAGATTTACTCCAATACTCTGCTGTGTAGCAGAATATCAGTGTAAATATTCTAGTACCCCATGTATGATGGGGTGAAATCTTAATCTTATTTCAGTGAAGTCTTAATCTTTTTAGACCAAGACCTGGATTTTTAAAGAGACTTTTGAAGGACATGTCATCAAAAATTATTCTGAAGTACATATGAACACAGAGACATGCAAGGCACCCAAAGTTATGGTGATGTTGACTTACAGCTCCAGCGTGAAACCCGGGCATTGATATAAACGTAAGCAATCAGTAATATCACAACTGTCACTGAAAACACACCACCATGTTCCTTTTCTGCTGGAGAATTACTGCTCTTAATTGATATGACTAGGCCAAGATCTCTTGCAGTGATTAATGACTTGAAGTGTTTCTGGTTTTGGATGTTCAATTTGAGATTCATTAAGCATCCTCAGATCTCCAATGATATGGATCAGCAGGCAGCCTTAAAGTTTCTCAGCCAAGATCTGGGCCTTTCAGAATGGCACCAAAGAAAACCACCCTTCTGGAAATTATCACCTCCTAAAGTACCAAATGCTTAAGATCCCTGTAGGAAATCTGGCTTTTCATTCAGTTCAGACTAAGTGTAGAATGGGTTTGTAAATTTTTATTGCCTCTATCTTCAGTGTCTGAAATAAACACAAAAATGTCACGAGGATCAATATACCAAAATACTTCAAAAACTTGAAGTATTTGTTCCTGAACTGAGCCAAAATCAGAAACTGCAAAAATCCAGACCTATTTTCCATCCCCCCAATAAAGGTCTGATGCTGGCATATTCAGTTCAAGCCATGTGTTCCTGGGCCTGTACTATGTAAAGAAAACAAGCTTTAAATACTGAATAAGTAGAGTAAGTGGTGCTTGCTAAAGGCATAAACAATAAGCCAAGGCCAAAAATATGGTCTGTTGTTTTTCCCTGTACCACGCACTTGTTTATAAGACATCCAAAATCATTCTCTGACCATTACAGCAAAAAACAGCCCTTACAAACACACTGCTGCAACCATCCCACCACCAAGCAGAGACTGTAACTACAGCTCTGCAAAAGTAGGTGTACTTCTAGTGTTTGAAGGCTTTTATAAATAATTAGGGCCAAACACATGCAAACATATTCCTAACAACTAATATTTTTATTTTTTGAAGCACGAGCAGGTTTTATTCTAGCACAAACAGAAAGCCAGAAAATCAGTAGTTAAGTCTCCAAACATTGAACTACCATGATTTCATCTTCTGTCTGAGCTGCTGTGCAAGAACACAGCAGCCTCTGTCTCCTGCCCCTGCACTGCTGACACCGACCGTGCTCGCAATGCTGTGTGCTCAACTGATATGGAAATGGGTTGATTTTTTGCCAGGATTTTTATGATTGTGCTGTAAATGAGAACTGCTCAGAGGGATTTCTTTATTTTGTTGACCACATATCATTTGCCCTCTTTCCAGATGACTTAGTCAGGTGGTGGATGAAGGAAATAGGGCACCAGCTCTGGTATTTAAGCTGTTGTTTCATGAGGCTGCAACCAAGAGAGCTGCACTGCACCCAGCGTGTCCCAGGCTCAGCATCAGCACTTGGAGGGCCATTTTCACCCTCTCCAAAGCCAAAGATTTTGACAGGCTTTGCAATTTTTTTAAAACTTCCCCACCTCCTCCCAGAAGATCTATATCTGGTTGCTCGTGGCTCTTGGGAACCAAGCATTTGCTCCAATCAGAGGGTATCAGGGGCAATTTTTTGGCCTGGAAGTGCAGTTGCAGGTGAATATCCAAATACCCATGTTAGAACCAATGGGACACACTAGCAGGACACCATTAAGGTTTTCCAGGGGCATTCCTGCCCCTTTAATACTTTGCAACCTTTTGATAGCATCACTCTAAAACAAATCACAAGAAAAGATTGTGAGCAGCAGAGAACATACAGGGAGCAGTGAACTAATGCAGCAAAGTGAAACCAAGAAATGCGTTTAGACATGAAATCTCTATCTATTCAATCAAAAAATACCAGCTGTCTGCTTAGGGAATATCAAAATTTAGAAGGCTTTTTTTGAAAGGTCAAAGATATCAAAGGCTTGCAGCAAGTTTTAACACATAAAGTGTCTTCCATGAGTGTACATGGAATTGCAAACAACTGCAATCAGATCTGGAATCACAGGGGCTGATCCTCTGCTGTCTGGCATCTCTGATGACTGCTGGCCACCTGGCCAGGCTGAGCCAATTCCCTTCTGATGCCAAGAAGTCAAACTGCACTCAAACCAGTGAGAATGCACCTATTTAGACCAGAAAAGTATCTATCACAGTGATTGCAGAATAAATATAATGAAACACTTTGCTGGTTTAATTCAGTAGCATTTTATGGACCCCATTTGCCAAGAAGCAAATGCCTGTGCTAAGAGAAAGCCAGTGGAGAAGGCAGGGCCAAGGGGTTCTCTTTCTCATGAGAAAAAGTGAGTGATAAAAATAAATCATCTCATCTGCTTTTACACCGAGGCCTCTTGGAGTCGATGTAGAACAGGAGATAGAAAAAAAAAATGATGTGCACTGTGGGTAATATAGCACTGGCAATAGGCAACTGAGAAGAAGCTTGTTAAAACAAAACGAGAGAAAGAGAATTCCAAGCACTTTCAGAACCAGACCATGGCAATGGCCAAAATAGGGAAACTATGTAAGACAATTTATCAGTTTCACAATCAGATTTCTTTCCAGTCCTTGCTGTGCTGAATGCATTGCAGGGAAGGAAAAATGGAAGAGACAAAATGTAGACGTGTTAGGCAAAAATGAAAAATCCTCACTGTACCTGCAGGTTATAATTTGTCAAGAGTTCAATCAGAACAATTTCATTGTGCAGGCAGCCTCAGAAAGCTTTCAATGTTTGTGCTATGCAGTTTTTCCTTCTTTTGCTATGTCTCTAGCAAAACAAAGCCAGCCCTGTGCTGTTGAGGACAGCTTTAAAGATATGGAGCTGTTCTGGCATAATTCAACAAAAGACACGCAACATTTTCTCGGAATGAGGCTGCCCTAGCAGCAAGATTCAAGTATTTTAAACCTTTCCTACTTACATACCTTTAAAGTTTAGTAAACAGAGTTGATAGTAACTCCACCTCCCTTTAGCTGTAGCTTTGGGTACTATCAGGGTACTATTTTAAGGTTTCTAAAACATGGGAGGGGGAGATTAGGAGGTGGGGGTGTATGGGGTCTTCTTATGTACTTCTGAGATTTTCTTATGATTCATTTCCTGAAAAGACAACATATTTCTAGCAATTATTCTAACAAAAGCTCCTCCTGCTCTGTAAGGATGAAGAGCACAAAATTTAAACCAGACTAGCTTCAATAAACATCTGTACAGTGAGGGAATAAACACAGTACTTCACCACTGAATAAATTGCAAGGGTCTCTGCTATGTGTAAGTACAAGGCTCCAATCCATACTCCTTGTTCCTGGGAATGCTGCAAGTCCTTGCTAATGTACAATACTGGAACCACCAGGAATCATTACTACGATTTACTGACTACTGAGAATAAAAGCATTGCAACCAGGTAAAAGAAAAAATTCATTTTCAGATGTATTTAAAATTAACAGCCCCGAGGTTACAATTGCTATAATCAAATATGTGGTGTGGCAAGCATGGGCCTAAGAAAGAGTCAGTACTGAAGCCTTAACAAAAACATTACCCATCTGCTTCTGTTAATTTCTTTTCCTGTTAGAGCAGTAACAAATTAATTATAGTAGCATCCAAAGTTATTAACAATTTAGAATATTTAATTACTTCATTATAATGGCTGATGATTAGTTATTATTACAATTAAGGCATGCATTGATTTTACCATAATGATCATAAAAACTGGACATGAGAGGACATTATGAATGGCAGGTTGACACTAAAGTCCATGTCTAATTCCATAACATGTTTTAAGCCACAGATCTACATAACTAACAGACACATGAAACAGAAAGAAATAAAAATTTATCATCTTCTATTTCTGTGAAGTATTTCCATTTTTACTGTTTTATGAAGTCCCTTTATAGGTTCATTAATTATTACACCCAATGAACAGAGTACAGCTTTATGGGCAGAGCAGCAATTCATTTTACAGGCTCTGTACATCTAAATGCCAATGGGTCACATCATCTTCCACATGTTAACAGCAGCTTCCAGAGAGAGAGCTTCTGCAGGGATCTTCATCTGGAAAGCTGTGGACTACTGCAATAAGAGGTAAAAAAGGGGACAAACAATGTGGCTCAAGGACAGGGCCCAATCCCACACCCTGCTTTTGGCCTCTTTTGCTCTCACCCATCCCTCAGAAGCATCACTTCACTGAAGTCACGCTGCCAAGCCTTGCTTGTACCACACTTGTCCAAGAGGCAGGGCTTGGTGGAAATATAACTCAGGTCCACTGCTTGCTATCACCTCCATCTAACCTTTCCCAAAGCTGAGGGAAGACCCACAGTTCCTTCAGCCAGCCCCAGTTCCAGGCCCATCATCACCTGCCCTGTGGCAGAGCAGGCACTGGCTGCTGGCAGGCAGAGGAGGAACTTTGCACAGGGTGGGTGTCCCCATCCCACCTGGTGCCCAAAGCCAGGCTCAGGCACAGGACACCCCTTTGAGCAGCCCCAGCTCCCCAGAGCCTTTCACAGAGACCAGGTCCATAGGTTTCAATAATCTGCAGCTCAAGAACAACTGCAGGCTGGGCTGTATCTCCAGGACTGTAGCCAGCAGGTTGAAGGAATTGATTTTCTCCCTCTGTTCAGCCCCTCTTGGACAGCCTGGAGTACCAGGGCCAGTTTTGGGCTCCCCCATACCAGAAAGACACTGACAAACTGGAGCAAGTCCACGGTGGCCATCAAAATGGTCCAGGATGTGGAGCATAGAGCAGATGAAGAGAAGGGGAGAAGTGTGTTTGGTCTCTTCTGAAAACAGAATCAGGGAGATCTCATTGCTGTTAGGACAACAGGCACAAACGGGAACAGAGGAAATTCCCCTGATCAAGAGGGGGGAAAAAATCCCGATGAGGGTGGTCAGACCCTGAAGAGGGGCCCAGGGAAGGGGATTGTTTCCAAAGTGGGCAAGGCTCTGGGTGAGAGCAGCCAGCTCTGTGCAGCCTGGCTTTGAGCAGGAGCTGGGAGCAGGGATGTCTGGAAGCCACCTCCACCTGCCGGGAGCCCAGGGCTTGGCACGGAGCTGCTCCCAGTGGGAGGGATGGGGTGGTCCCAGGCCCGGCCGCAGACACGGGGGAGGCAGGGGAGTGTGAGTCAGAGGCCAGCTGGAGCAAATCCCATGCATAATGCACGGAAAATCTGCTCTCTGTGCACTGGTGGAGGAATATCTGCCCTTCTGCGTGAATAATTGCAGAGAGGCTGGGTCCCAGCTTCCCACCACTAATAGCACTGCTCACCAGCAAAGTCTGTGCATACCAGGAGGCCTTGAGAAGGAATTGGGCAACACCATTTTTCTCTGGGAAAAAAAACAGTTTGCTGAAACTGAATATTCCTGTCGAAAATGGCTGATGTCATTTCCCATTGAAAGTGCTTCAAAAGTTTTGAAACCGTCTAATTGTCCTCCTCTGATAACTCCAGAGGATCTACTTTCTACAATGAAATTACTTCAAAATAACATTTATTAGTGAAAAGCTAAAATCAAAAGAAGGCATTGTTGAAAATGCTATTTCAGTTGAGCATAATCACATTTGTTCTCTTGTTTTCTGTGAGTGAGTATTCTCAAGATTTTCATCTTGGAGCTGGGATTCAAGATGAGGGATGAATTTAAATGCCAAAAGGAAAAACAACAAGCAAAACCAAAAGTCCAGAGGAGCTTGGGTCAATAAAATAGATAAAATGTACAAATATATATACACAGGTATAGAGAAACACAAATACTAAACTGCACAGGCTTCTTTCTGGTTTAGCAGGTACCCTCCAGTGCTTAGGAACTCTTTCCTTAGCCTGCAGGTACTGGATCCAATGCAAAGACAGAGACATTTATGGAGATTACACACTGTAAAAACACAGCATTGCTGCAAGCACACTCTGCTGAAAGTTTTACCTTGAGAAGTCCCCAGATGCATCATTATTTGAAGCAGAAAAGGGCGCTGTATCAATGTCAAACAACTATTTGTATGCATGGGCATCATAGAAGTGACCCAGGGAAAGGCTCAGCACAACAACAAACCATGAACTTCAGGCCATGTGGGCCAAATTCATGCCTGGTGTCACTGAAATGAGGTTGGAGTATTTGAGCTGACTAAACACAGGAATGGCCCTTTAAGTCCCACACAACTTTATGATTTTTAATTTTCCCCACAATTAATTACTTTCTCAAAATTCTGGAAAAGCAATGGAGGATACCATGCTGAAAAAATAAGTATTTTAACTTAATACTTGAATGAATAAGCATTTAACTTAGTAACTGAAAGAAAACTGCGACTGCTTGGACTGAAACACACCACCACAAGGATAATCATCATCCCCAAAACAAGGCTCTGTTGTTATTAATATGAAGTAAATTCCACCAGTGATAAAGGGCGACCACAACAAAGTCCCCATATTTGAACAATTTATTTCCTTCTGGTACCTTTGAATCCCTTCACTCTTTAATTTCAAGCTCCCTCTTCTGGACTATCCCAATGAAGCTGGAGAGTCACTGTGCACTCCTCATCCTGACTTCAGGAGCCAGGTGATACAGCTGAGGAAGCCCTTGGCAAGTGGCACTGATAGAGGTGATCACTGTGGCCCAAGCTCATGGTTGCTACAGCTGAAGTGATCTGAAAATGTCACAGAGTATGCTGAGATTTCAAGAGCTGCCAGAGGGCTGCAATTGGAAATTCACTATTATGTGACCTCTTGGTAGTAGATGATGGTGGAGATGTCCCTCAAAACAAGGACATGCAACATGTATCCCTGAGGGTATCCCTGTAGAGGGGTATAGGACATTATTTTCAATAAGAAACTATAAAAAATCATATTTCACACGTACATAAGTAAATATGAACAAAACCATACTATGCACATTACCTTACAGTTCACATTCTTCAGTGAAGAGGAACATCTTTCCCCCCAATAGTAATAGCTTTTTTTTGTTTTGCCTTTAATACTGAGGACATTCTTTCATGAAAATGAAGTTATATATATATACATTTACATATTCTTGCATCCCTATGATTAGAAAATTGTTGCCAGAGAAAGTTTTATTCTAATAATTCCCCCAGTTTTTCTATTCAGAGCATGGTCACACACAAACTGTTGTGGTTGTGGAACCTGGACATGAACATGATATTAATCTACTTACTCTTTTTTTTTCCCATTGTCTGAAGGAATCACTTCTAACAGTTTTCTCTAAATACAGGAAAATTAAATTGTATTTGATAATTACAACTGTTCCTTCAAATCATATATTTACTGCTCCTACACACTATTTTTATGACTATAGCTTGTGCACCTCGAGTGCCTCAAGACAGCACCTCTGCCTGGCAACTGTATCAGCACAGAAACAGATAAGAACTATAAGGTATTAAGCTAAAATCTTTACACTTCCATGCCTGGTGGTCCTTGCCATTAACACAAAAATCAGAATACTGCAAGGATGCTAAAGATGCTAAAGAATAACACAACGCTGACGAAGGACAAGATGCTCAATACAAGTGTAGTGAGAGAGGGCTTGCTGATGTACAATAACTCAGCACATCAGGAGATTCCTTGGGTAATTCTGATAATATCAGTACATGGGGCCACTGGAATAGCTGGGGAGCAGTGAGAGAGCAAAGCCAGCTCTGCAGAGCTGTAGCTGCGAGTCAGGAACGTGTGCTGCAGCTACTCACACAGTGTTTGACACGCGTCTGCCCGGGCTGACAGCTCAGAGCCCTCGGCTGCAGCCTTCTCCCACATCCTGCTTAATTAATTTCCATCCCTGTTGTGTGCTCCCACACCTGCAGATATCAAACAGCTGCCTATAATAAAAACATTTCAACCTGCGTTAGCGGATAGGATTCGATGTAGTTTATAATTGGGTCGGTAAATGAAATCATTATAAAATAGCTGATAAAGGTTCTCTGGAATGAGTCAGAATGGTTTTTTAAAAGTGTGTAAATCTAGTGTTAAAGAGCTGATGAATAAAATTCACATCTAATGCAAAACCACATGTCCACAAGCACTTGCTTTTCTATTTGCATATCTATTATAGCTTACAGACATGTGCAAACTCATACACCCACACATTTTCCTTATGTTTTCCTGAAGTTCATCATTACTCCCCTTCATCTCTGATTCACAGCATTTCCGAGATAGAATCTTCTACAATAAAAGGAACTGGAGATAAAATTTCCCCAGACAACAAATACTTCTTTTGTAGGAGTTCTTAGTGAACTATAGCAATTAAGCAGTTTCATTTTTTACAGCTCCACTATAATTCAAAGGAGGAGAAAATAGAGATTGATTAGATCAGACGAAACATGCATGTTTTCTTAAGTGGTCTGTGTTTGCAGGGCTCTGAAGGAAAAGGAGCTTTTTAAGCATGAAAAGCTTAAATCTGTAGGTGCACAAACACAGACCTAAGGGCACACTTTCTCCATACCTATGGAAATAAATTCAGATGTTACATTGCTTCCTTCCATCTTTCTTATTCATTTTCTTTCCAAGTCTTCACTAACCACTGCAATGTACATCAAAGACACCTCGAAGAGTCCCAGCAATATCCCTGGCAGCAACACCTGCTCCTTCCAACCTCCCAGCACCCATTCCCCAGCAGCTCAGTGTGTTTTTAAAACCTGCCCAGCAGACTCTGCACTCGCCTCTTTCTTCCGCATTCTGCCACAAACATTACAAAAATCACGAGTGCCCAGTGTTCAATTCTGCAATGTAACCTGCACAAGCCTACTTTTATCTCCCCACAGTGATAGCAGATCTGGAAATCTCAGCTATGCTGGGCTTTCATTAGCATAGCTGGGATGGGAGAGGGGGAAAAGCAATATATGCCTTCCTGCATATCTGCAGTACATTTTTTAAATGCCTGGTTGAAAGGGGACATGAAGAATTCACCAGGCAGGCTGGTGGGTCAGTATTAACCCAGACCTTTGTGGTCACTCTTAGTCCAAACCTTCAAACACTTTTGCTTGGCTCTGCTAATTCCATGTTTGCTTTCATGCTGGTATAATTTTGGAGCAATTTCTCAGCAGAGAGAATTATATTTTATGGCATTAAATAAACCAGCACAAACCCTGAAACAAACTGCAAAAAAAGACCTGCAGGAGTACATTATTGCACGACTCAGTTGCTTCCTCCCAGCTAAATAACCCTCCCAGTTTACAGATTTCTGTTTAATATGGCCTCTGGCATGACAGAAAGGAATTTTTTGCCCATTTACACAACTCTATGAATCAAAGGCTGACACCAGTGAGCAGCTCCTCAGTCTGACTGGGACGCATGCACCACAAACCAGCCAAGTGCTGTACCTGCTCCATCAGGTCTCCTGCACAGCCCAGCTACGCTGTGGCCTGTAGCACACACATTCCCCTCAAAGGCCTGATGTATCAACAGCTATCATTGCCCTGAATCTTGAATCCTGGCTCAATTTGCTGCTGTGAACTGCTCAACACCAGCACCTTAAAATACTCTGTAAGCTGAGAACTGATTTAGGTTATGTTTAAAAAATAGTTTTTTAAAAAAATAGATTTTGCTGTTGAAGGAACGTACCTCCACTGGTTTAAACAGATTTTTTTTAATGTAGGGCAAGCAGGCTTTATCTCTGTTGATATGAAATTCTAAAATACAATAAAGAAATGGAGCAGAAATTTCTATACTAAAGCCCACTTAAAAATAAATCCAATTAAAGGGAATAAATAGGACAAGAGAACAACTAATTCCTTGTCTTTGCTTCTCTTCAAGGAATATTCATATAAATCCCTGGTCTGACATTTATGCTGTTTCATGTGACAGGGATCAGAATTCTCCATAGCACAATGTTTTTAAACCATTTACTGCAGCAGCACCTTTATAACGAATAATAGAAACCTCTCCACATGCACAGAACATTTTCTATAGGCTCACAAAGGGTTTAACCCTGCAAGCTTTTATCCATGTGAACAGTCAGCACTCTAAGTTGGAATAAAAGGAGTAATTTAATGAAAAGGGGGTGGTAGAATCAGGGATTTGGAATGAGAATGTTCTGGGATGAACATCTCTCTTATCTGTGCTGGTGAAGTGGTTTGTAATCACCAGTATTATATGTGTGCTTTGTGGTGCAGTAACAATAATAACAAGGAAAATCTTGAGCTTGGTGCCTGAAGTAACTGCCCTGGAGCCTTCAGACTGCTTTATTTTAAAGAGAGGATTTCACAACTCATGGAACAAATCATAGCCTTCTTTACCTGTTCCTGAGGAGGTGGGAAGAGGTCACAAGCATGTAGGCTCCACTTTGAATCTCACTTTTAGGGGCAGGACAGCAGGAGGGACCCCAGCCATGCCTGAATGGCTCGAGGTAACTTTTATGTCCAATGTTCCTGCCTAAATCTCCAGGTATGAAAAGGCAATGCCTGCATGTGCTGGGACAGCCCAGAGAGATCCAGAGAGCAGCACTCCTCTGGGACTCTTCAGTGGGAATCTAGACTGAGATGTTATCACACCAAATCAAATGCAATTAAAAAGGAAAACTTTAATAAGGACACTGCAGAGAAATTTCACTCGGTGAGGGTCTAAAGAGAAGAGAGGTGGAAGGCAGCAAAAAGTGCTTCTTAAATGGAGGAGATAAAGATGGCAGGAGATAAAAAGGTCAGACTAGGTGGTCTAAAGGTCCCTGTTAACCCTAAACTCAGTGACAGATACAGAAAAGCAAACACTTGATCTCAGAAAGATTTGCTCATACAAAGAATGTCTTGAAAAACTCCCAGAAAAGGAGCAGCAATCAAAGCAATGCTTGCACCCTGGTAGTAGGTAAATACGTGATGAACCACACAGATATACAGGGCTGCTGTGGGCCACATCCCTCCCCACTGGAAACAGCAACTTGCACTCACATTCCTGAGATTCTCCTCAAAAAACACTCTCTGCAACACCTCAACAGGAATATCAGAGGTTATTATAAAAATCTTACAGGAATAAGCAACTGAAAAATAAACTGCTGATGTGCTACAGGATTGGTAACACTAGGTTGACTTTAAAAAATTGACTAATACATGCAAAGGTCACTAAAATATTTATATTAATGATGGAGCTGAACACTAAGCAGATATTGACTTCTGTTAAGGTGAACCTCAAGATTTATTGGCTTAAGAGGTAAACATTGACTGAGATAAATCCAAGGTCAATATTTACTACAAAGGACAATAAATCTTGGTGGCACATGAAACACGAAATAAATAAATATATATGTATATATACACATTCACAGACACAAGCATATCTACTGATATTTACACAAATGATCATCAGCTTCATCTTTTACAGCTTGTTCTCCTAATTATGCCAGAGAGAACCAATGAACGATTATGGAACTGTGCTAAGTGGCATCTATTTGTGTATGTTTGCACTGGTGATATCTTGGGGTGACATTTCTGCTTCTCCAAGTGGCTCCTGTGCCCACTGAGCCAGGTGAAAGCCTTCTCAGTCACAAGGGGAAGTCAAACTAGCTGCCCTATTTCCACCTTAGCTTGAGAACTTGCTTGTAACTCAAGAAGAAGAGTTACATGCAGCAAAGCAGTCAGAATAATTATCAAGCTCTGGACTTATCAGCCAGAAAGATTTCTGATGGAGCACTTCTGAATTCAGTGTACCTTCACCTAAGGTCAAGTTTCTTGCCACGCAGGACAAGCACAGGAGGGGAACACAAGGATATTCTGGAAGTGTTTTAACAAGAGGCACTTTTACTGGAGCTGTGGTCAATTTTGTATAAGCTCAGAACAAAGATGTATCAATCAAACTGAGCAAAATAAATAAATAAGAGCACTGGATGACTTTCAGAGTTATAGGCTTTTTCCTTGAACTAGAAAAGCAAATAAATTTAACAGGGGTGCTGACAAAAGTAGACCTTCTTCCTCCAAACATTATACAAGATCTAAGCCAAAAGGAAACAGATGACTTTGTGTGTTTGTAGGAAGTGATTAGAGAAGATAAAAGTGAATTTATTAAGATGGGAGATGGTGATTCTGTTGTTGACTTTTCAGGTCAAGTGTTAAAACCTCCTGCAAATAAGGCAGTAGACAAACTACAACTGAGCCTTAGTGGGTCAGGGGATGGGGCTTTTTGATACTCTGGGTTTTTCTTGTTCTTTGAACAATTGGTTTGGAAAGCCAAGTGAGAGAAACCTGCAGCCCTTGCCTAGGCTTCCTGGTGGCCTCTTCTCTGCCCACTGCACCGGGTTGGGCAGCTGGAGGCTGGTCTGGACCAACCTACACCTAAAGTCCCAATGCTGCCCAAAGCCACCAGCAACAGCTTCCACGTGGCTTCTGAAGGGGTGACAGAGCAGGCTAAAAAGAATATAGAAAAAAAAGGAAAAATAGGAGAAGAGAACAAATTTTAAAAAAAGGAAGAAAAGACAGAAGAAAGTGTTTGAAAAGAAGTATTTCATTTATCTACCAGCCTGACAAGTCCAGGGAGGAATGTGGTGCTGCACAGGCAGTGCTGGCCACTGGATTTGCAGGAAGGAAGAGCAATTAGAAACGCTGGGCAGGAAAAGGCCTGTTAGCACTCTTACCTTTAACTTAATCTTTAATCTCCTCCTATGCCTCCAACTTGTCACCACAGGCATTAATCACCTTGCAGGTCTCATAGCCAGCTCAGGCTCATTTATATTATTTGTTTTAATGGCCTCTCTCATGCCATCAGTGCTCGGCAGTGAGTGGATGGCTCTGCCCTTATTTCCTGCTGGCTGCTTTGGTCCATCAAAGCCATGTGGTTTATTTTCACACAGGTTTCCTAAGGCTACAGCACAGCCACAGGTTTCAGTGATCATATCACAGTTGACCTCTACAGACAGTACTCCAACATAATCCATGAAATATTATTGCTCCGAATATTTTAGAAGCCTCTGAACTCTCATTAATATGAACACTTTGTATTTCACTGAATTTTATTAATGTTCTTAGTAATTCAAGGAATGGCAGAACGGCTGCACTCTTAAGAAGGATTTACTTGTTAGCTTGCAAAGAAAGGAAAAGCCATTTTCAACTATAGCAAAATTGGAACATGAAAAATAATAAACTGACAAGCAAAAGACAAAATGTCTTTGTACTCTGTCTTCTAAATCCAGATGAGATCCCAGGCTAAGTGCTCTCTCGACAGACAGAATCACTATATAAAACTTATAGCCAAGATTTTTAAAATGAGAAGCCAAAAATCCACATTTATGGGTTTTCAGAAGAACTGATAATTTCAGAATAGTCCTGTTCAGGAAAAATACGATGCCAAAATAGGCTCAATTAGTTAAGCACAACCTTGAAATGTTCAGCAAAAGGACTGCTGTCTGCTTTGAGCAGAATCTGTGTCCAGAACAGGGAGATTTTGCTTCTTGCAAACTATTTACCCCTCTGAGAATGCTCTAAAAGGGGGTTTCAGTGAATGGTGATAACAATTACAATACTCAGAATATTTACATTTAATGTCACTTTCTCTTTGAAGTGGTGCCAAAGAATTCCCTTAAAAATTTAGTTCTAAAACCTACTGTGACGATCCAACTATGAATTCTTAATGTAATACCATATATATTTTATATGGTGAACTCATTTATATGCCAAAACAATTTATATGGTAATTATTTCACAGCATGCAAAATTATGAGGAAATAACAAAGAAAGTTTTGGAAGAGATTTTAAGAGAAGTAGTGACTCAGTGACCTGCTGGGGAAAAAATGGAAAAGCAAAAACCACTTTCAGTTTCATTTGTTTTAATTAGAAGTAGAGATTTCTAAAAAATACTGTGTATTCCACTAGGATTTTGAGGGGGAGACAGCCTAGATGTTAATTTTCATGCAGTTGAAAACTAAATTTGTCAGTCATCCCACAATCTGAAATTCTCATTGTGAAAGGCTCAGGAAGGTATGCTTTTCCTGATGTGAAATCAGGAGTGCAGCACAAATGTCTGACCTTTTTTTTAATCAACTCAGAAAAGACTGCATTAAAAGGCACTTTGTTCATCATCTTTGATGTCTGTACCTTGATGTCATCTCAAGGTAACCTGGGCAGCTGTAGATTCACCATTAGTCTAGCCTTGGTCGTGCAAGGTTTGAAAACAAATTTTTAAGTCAGGAATAATGAAAGTCAGAGAGGTAATTGGAAAACGAGGCACACTGGAATATCTGCTTTCTCCCTTTATTTGATAACTGATATTCTACAGAAAATAAATCAATCAATTCTTTAAGTAAGCAGTGCCAAGAGGCAAGCTGCTGGTTAAAAAGGGAAAGTTGATTAGGAAGAAGAACCATAATGTGTTTAAGGCAATAATTTAAGGTAGATTAACAACAGTTATATTGGAAGTGGAAGAACAAACCTGGAGGTCATTTTATTAAGGATATTTCAAGGCCCAGTCCTGACAGGTGGAGATGCTGCGTTGGGATGGATTGCACACAGGATGCTTTT
Organism: Leptocoma aspasia; assembly: GCA_013399835.1. Lineage (NCBI taxonomy): Eukaryota > Metazoa > Chordata > Aves > Passeriformes > Nectariniidae > Leptocoma > Leptocoma aspasia. Next base: position 394,391 of record VXAX01006171.1, on the reverse strand, counting down.
GATGACTGAAGTAATAAAGTTGGAATGAAATTCAGTAATCTAACATGAAAGGCCATGCATGTTGGAGTTACAGCAACAATTTCTACTTTAATCTGAATTCATTAAACCACTGGGTAACTGTGAGCCACCCTTTTTCCCCTTGGCTGGGAAGAAGGCAAACCCATCCTTCATCAGTACAAAATGGGTCACTTTCAAGTGAGCAAGGAAGTGTTAATGCCATTTAAAAAGCACTTCTGTAAATTACCTCACTTCAATACTGGGCACAATTCTCATCAACCAGGTGCAAAAGAAATGGAGAAACAAGATGCATTTGATTCAAAAAAGATGCAGAAAAAGGTATTCTGGGGTGATAAGGGTAATGAAGAGTCTATCTTTTATAAAAGCAGAAAAGAGAATGAATCATTTACTGCAGTAAAATAGATAAAGAACAAATATAATTTTAATTTATAAGTACATAGGGATGAAAGGCAAGGGTTAGACTGAACAACAGAGTTGAAAAGGCGTTACTTTAACTGATGGACAACGAGGCCATGAAAAATCAACACATATAAACATTTAGGCTGGAAGTGAGATGCTCTCTTGCCATGGGAGAAGCAGTGTGCAGCAGCTTTCCAATAAACAGGAGAAAACAAAAACATCTTCATTTACGTTAAATGAGGGATCATATGACTGGGTTTTTATACAGCTATCAGATGGCTGAACTCAGTGACTCCAGACAACCCTTTCAGACTGTATTTCCAAGGACAAGCAAAAAGATGTTTCCTAGCAGGGCAACGAAGAGTAAAACAAGTGCAGGATCACTGTCGGAGAAAACACACTGCTTCCTGACAGCCTATTCTTGTAACCCAGACAAAATAGCTGGGAACCTCATCAGACTTGCTCCTCTCAACTTTTTAAAAGATGAGAGGCAGTGCCAAACACTCAAAACAATAACGTCTTGCCTTTATAAACAACCTTTAGTATCAGTGGATATAAAGCAGAGCCTTGGCCTCTGCTGAGCACGCCGATTGGATTGGCACCAGCGCTCTCCCCCTGGCTCGCACGGAAGGTGACGGGGTCAGGAATGAGACATCTCGTTCTCCAAAAACAATCTCCCAGTTCTGCCACTGGTGGCTCTCAGAACCCACCTCCTGTACAGCCTGTCTGGATCTGCCTTCTTTTGGAGGTTTTCAGGCATCCTCTTTTGGAGTTTTTCAGGCATGCTCCAGATCCCAATTAGAGCCGGAGGTTCCGTCTCGGTGCATGTGCTGAGCAGAATTAGGGACTCTCAGGAGGAGAATTAGGGACTCTCAGGAGCTGCGTGGAGTTAAGGCTCTTGGCACAGCCTGGGTAATGCTCTGTGTCCTGGTACATACTGGGAACAGATTGTCTGAGTCTGCTGCAAGAATTTCATTGTTAAAGATGTAGCTTGGGACTGCCTTTCTTGCTGTTCCCCCAAACATCCTTCCTCAGCCTTTAATCTCTCTGCTAATAAATGTTATTTTTACACTGCTCTAGTCCTCTCCATATTTTGCACATTCCCACCAGAGATACAGACAGCCTTTATCCAGACAAACACGCTGGATAGACAGGGGATGATTGGAAAAGATCATTACCAGTGGGACAGCAAGAAAAAAACATGTCATTCCCAAATAATGCTATCATTCCCATAACTTCTGAATTTCCCCCCTACTCTTCCACCCTTGCCAGGAGACAACCCAACGTGGCAGAGCCCAGCATCATGCTGGATGAAATGCAGAACAAATCAGTGCCACTTGCCACAAAGTGTTTCTTCAGCTTCAGCTAATGGGATGATTAAACCAAAACAGAGCTGCAGATGAACACAGCAACTGGTAGAGGCACTGGGTGATTCAACCAAGCCCAGAGGGAAGGCAGATGTTTGGGTACTGGAATAAGCAGTGTGAGATCATTAACACCCAGCTGATGGATCACAAGAAAGGCAAAGGAAATCTCTGAGGTCTCCTGTTTCTTCCTTTCACCGGCCTGAAGGCCGGGCAGAAATACGGGCATGTGTGAGGGAGTGTGAGCTATTTTAACAAAAACATTTCATCCATCCCTAAATATGGTCACAAGATTTGAGATACTTGGCTTACTCTTAAACAGTAAGATTCTGAATTATCTCCAACTGTGTAGGCTGTAAAAGAAAATGCATAAACCAGCAATCCTGCAAACTCCCTAGAAACATATTCCCTGCCAGTTTTTTCTCTGTAGCTGTTATATTAATCAGTGTCTTAAGGAATTAGAATGCCCTGTGATTATATCTCTTTCAAACCTAATAAGCAATGCTTTGCAATTAACTTCAACTCACTCTCCTTAATGTCATTATCTATCATCTAGAGCTTTGAAACACACCAGAGAAAAATGCCAAAATTATGTCTCCATGTATATGGGCTGCACTTTCCTTCCAGTGAGCAGCAAACATCAGTGTTACAGTGGCATCTTGGTTACTCTTTTAAGATTTCTAACCCAAACGGAAAAAATGTGAAAAGATCAGCTGTTCTCAAAAATATTGCCAAAAAAACACATTCAGGGGATTTTGCCTGAATTGGAATTCAAATCATTTTCCAGAATCTGGCCCTTAACCAAAACTCAAGAGATCAGATTTCAGGCTCCAGTTTTATATCTTACCAGATAATCAGATACAAGTTCATCTTTCAAAGCAACTCTGATGCACAAGTGTGCGAGTGTGAACGTACACACAGCAAGTGTGACACTGGGGTGTAGTCAATGGATTTTATTTCTGTACTTGTAAATCTATATAGTCTCACAGAAACACCTCTCCTCATCTGCCATATGAAAGTGTTATATATATGGCATGAATGGTGTAAGCTATTATCAACATAAATTTGGAATAGTCAAGTTATTTATAAACAGGCTTTGCAGTATCAGATTTTAATTGACCAATGTTGATAAAAATGGAATTTTTATTTCCTTTCAAGACTCGCGGGCTAGAAATTTCTTTTTTTCTGAAATTGAACAGATGCCAGAAATAAATCAGAAATTGCAAAGTGGAAGAGAGTGAGGCAGTGTGCTGAGGGCCAGGAGGAGAAGAAAAGTGGAAAATTACCAGAATGTAAATCCAATGGATTTAAGAGAAAAAGGCAGAGTGGCATCACTGTGAATTCCATGGGAATAGAGATAGGAAGAGAATAAAAGTTGACCAGAAATTATAATCAGTATTGTGAGTCAGGAACTAATAGCATTGTCTGAGGTAAACCCTGAGTTTTCAATAAAAATAACTACAATATCCTACCAGCATCACATCTCCAAGTGCAGTAGATGGATTTTTTTCAACACATAGAGCAAACACGGGTGAGTCTTCTCTTATCTCTCATTTGCATTTCAGAAAAGAAAATTGTTGTAAAGTTGCTTTAATATATGGTTTTTAATTATGCTGATTTTTCATGCTTCTGTGACTGGAAAGCTGGGTCACTACCAAGAGGCTGAATCTGGGAGCAATGAACTAAAAAACACCAAGAAAACTAAAAGGAAAGATGGAAATTTTCAAAAGTAACTGTTAGGAAAATTTCTGGGTTTAAAATCATATGCTTGCAATCTATGCAAGATTGCATTGATGCAATATTATACTCCTGCATTTTAAATCAGTAAAAATAAGGAAAGGAAAAAGAAGGCTCCAGTAATGGGAAAACATTAATTCAATCATTAGAAATATACTTGACTTTATGTGAAACTTCTAGCAACTATGAAAGGCAGCCAAGTTTAAACAACTTCCAAAATTTGTAAAAAACTAATTAGCAATTTTCACATTTAGTTTCACAAAAGAGCTATCTAATAGCACAATTTAATTCTCTCCTACCAATATTTTCTGTTGTTTTGCTCCCAGTCGACAGCTCCTTTACTTTGGCTGCCAATTTAATATTGATTAATCCTCCTTCCTGTAGCAGCTCCCACTGACGTCCACAGAGCTCCTCCAGTTTATACAAGCTTGTTTGCAGAGATCAACTTTCAGGATCAGATACTCACTTTGTAATTTTATTCATCAGCCACAATAGCAAAGGATATCCAAAAAACTGTTCAACATAGATAATGGTTGCTTATCCTTCTTAATAAAAAGCCCAGAGCACAACAGGCAAAGAGCACCTTTTAAGAGCCAACTAATATTAAAATAAATATACTTCACAAAGCTTTCCATGGTTTGCTTTTCACTGTCATTCATCCTTTCTACTGCTCTGATGCATGGAGTTTCTATCAAGGCTGCAGATCAGATCCTACAGCTGGATTCTCCTTTGCCCTGAGAGCTGACACAGTTAGATGTCATTGATAAGGATTGATTTACATCAGATGTCATTGATAAGGATTGATTTACATCCGTAAGGATCTTCTGCTTCTGCCTCGATCTTCTAGCTGACCCATTAGCAGCATTACCTGTGGAGTAACCCTGTGCATCTGAGGACTGCTCGAGTTCTCCACTGCTTAAAACCACTCAGGCCCTGGAGAGGGAAGTGCAGTGGCATCTGCAGCAGGAGTCAGCAATTTATCTGGAAGCCAACCAGCCACAGAGCCCACCCTGCTGTGAGCCCCACAGTGCTGCTGTGAGCCCCACAGGGATGCTGTGAGCCCCACAGCGACGCTGTGAGCCCCACAGCGACGCTGTGAGCCCCACAGCGACGCTGTGAGCCCCACAGCGACGCTGTGAGCCCCACAGCGACGCTGTGAGCCCCACAGCGACGCTGTGAGCCCCACAGCGACGCTGTGAGCCCCACAGCGACGCTGTGAGCCCCACAGCGACGCTGTGAGCCCCACAGCGACGCTGTGAGCCCCACAGCGACGCTGTGAGCCCCACAGCGACGCTGTGAGCCCCACAGCGACGCTGTGAGCCCCACAGCGACGCTGTGAGCCCCACAGCGACGCTGTGAGCCCCACAGCGACGCTGTGAGCCCCACAGCGACGCTGTGAGCCCCACAGCGACGCTGTGAGCCCCACAGCGATGCTGTGAGCCCCACAGTGATGGTCTGGGCTNAGTGATGGTCTGAGCTCCACAGTGATGCTGTGAGCCCCACAGTGGTGCTGTGAGCCCCACAGGGATGCTGTGAGCCCCACAGTGGTGCTGTGAGCCCCACAGTGGTGCTGTGAGCCCCAGAGTGATGCTGTGAGCCCCACAGTGATGCTGTGAGCCCCACAGTGATGTTGTGAGCCCCACAGTGGTGCTGTGAGCCCCACAGTGGTGCTGTGAGCCCCACAGTGATGCTGTGAGCCCCACAGGGATGCTGTGAGCCCCACAGGGATGCTGTGAGCCCCACAGTGGTGCTGTGCCAGGAGGAGCAGCCTGTCCATCCCTGCAGCCACAGTGGTACCCCCGAGCCCTCCCTTGGCCCTGCTCCCTGACGAGACACAGCCTGGTGCCTCAGCACTGAACCTCATGTTTTCTCACCCAAAGGGCTGCACTTCTCTCCCTTACTTCACATTCCACACATTTTCACACGTGTAAAGGGAAAGCAGCTGTGCTGTATTTTTAGCTTAACTAGTTGAAAGGAAAAGCAAAGGAAGCTAAAATCAGAAGCATTATTTTGCACTATTGAGCGTATTAATGACGCCTTTCCAACCTCATCAACATTCCCATCGAAACTAACGTGTTAATTTAAATTCTTCATACAGCACTAATTACGTGTACAGCAGCACGATAGCCTGTACGAGGAGCTATCTCACTACAAGAGATGAAAGCATAATGTTCTGATTCTGACCTCGTGATGGGATACATAATTAATTACTCCAAAGAACACTGATTATAATAGGACTAAAATGTGGTTCTGAGAGATGCTTTGAATATCATGTAACTACAAAAGATGCTAAGCAGTTTTATTTAGAGGTGGTGCCAGAGATGCAAAGTTCATTTGAAAAGGCACAGTTCTGACTATACAATCCTCCAGTATTGCAAGGAATGGATGTTTTCCTCTTGCAAAAACCTGTGAAGGAACACTACTATAAACACTACTACTGTTTTTCCACCCTGTTCTCCTTCAGCTATACCTGTAACTGAAGTACTTCTTATCTAATCAAATGCACAGATATGTCAACAAAAGCATTAAGAAAATTACACACATTATAAGGAAATTATACAGGAATTATTTTCCATGAGGATTTTGAGGCACTAGCACAGGTTTCCCAGAGAAGCTGTGGCTGCCCCATCCCTGGAAGTGTCCAAGGCCAGGTTGGATGGAGCTTGGAGCAATCTGGGGCAGAGGAAGGTGTCCCTGCCCATGGCAGAGGGGTTGGAATGAAATGGTATTTAAGGCCACTTCCAACCTAAACCATTCTGTGATTCTATGATACACTTTTCGTTTAGTAAGGACGAAAAAAGGTTAAAAAACTGATTTACTGATTTTTCCTACTAAAGAACAGAATGAATTCCGTGCAATGTCTTGTACAGTCCCGTTGTCTAGAAGTTCCAGCAATATTTAGCTAAAAGGTGCACTCCACAGATGTGCATTAACCCCTTCAGCTCCAATGGTGGCCACCCACTGCAGGTACAGCAGTAGAAGTCTGTTCTCTGGGTACCTACAGGCCTTTATAAAAGGATTTGTGAACAGAAGAGAGTGTAAAAAGGGTTTCTATGTCTTCCTGCTTTAGCTCAGACTTTCAGAGCACAAGGCAGCAATTTTGCAGCTGTGTTAGAGACAGCTCAGAGAGCACCAGGGATGCCCAGCTTTGAGCAGCTCACACACATGCAGTGCTGCTCTGACAAAAAATGGACTTGGAGGCTGCATCTGCATCATCTGGGTTTTCCTCTTTTGCCAGTGCACAAACAGCCCTTCCTCTCTCACGAGGCAGCACCCCCATAGAAAGATTTACATCCACACAGCATTTGGGGGAGTTTTAACATAAATACATATTTTGACAACTTTAAGCCTAGCCAGCTTGAAAATTAGGCCAAAGTGCTTTTAAGAAGTACTGCTTGTACATAATATATCATGGGGGTTAGCTGAGACAAAGCTTTCATTAATAGCACACTTAAGAAATTCTGTAAGATGGGTGCAGATTTAAAACACCTATTAGACTCCCCTACAATCTCACATGTGTAAATAACAGGAACAGACGCTGAGATTTTGAAGCAGTTCCAGGATTAAACCAGATCAGCATCAAGACCACAGAAGATTTCTCAGCCACAAAACTACACAGCTACAAAGACCTTCAAAGTCAGTTGGAACACACTGTAGGAGCCAACAGGTAGAAGAGCTGAGACAAAATGCAACCAGAAAAGTGTACAAGAAGCAAAACTTTTCTTGTGATAGTCCATGTGTTGTCTTATACAAATCCCTGACCTGCTAAAGCAGACTTGTTTACACACTGAAGTATAGGGCTTCATTTTCTCACACACAATAAAAATTTCAACTAATTTGTATACTTGTGGTAATCTCAATTTTAGCCTCCAGGGGTTAGGGTTGGGAAGTATGTTTTTTACTGCTCCTATTTTCTTTGTTACTTCATACCTCTCCTTTTTAATAACCTTGATCACAGTGACCCCAGGTGGCAGAGACAACCACGGCTGCTCTCAGAAGCTGAGCCAGACTTTGATATTTCCTCACGGTGCTGGGAAGTCCCTGTGTCCCAGCCCAGAGTCCCCAGAATCAGTCCAGGACAGCTCAGGTGCTGCCATGGGACTGGAGAGGGCTCATTCCAAACAGGTCAATACAAGTTCCTATGGGACAGAGCAACCAAAGGTTTTCATCTCAGAACCTCCACTCCTCATTTATCCATGGAGCTCTTCCTAATGTGTCTTTAGCTTTGCTTGAGCCCAGCAGCACAAATTTCTGTATCTGGGCTAATTCAGAGAGGCCCAGAGAGGGACCTGGCACAGCCAGGCAGCTGCTTTGCCCCAACTCATAATTCTGTATTACCAGCTGGCTCTGCAGGCATGCACAAGGTTGCTTATCAAAACAGAGACACAGACCTAGATATGACAAAAAACATTCAGTATTTTCCAACACCTTGATTTTAATAGAACTTAGGCACCTAAATGCCTTTCTTCAAGCCTCATCCAGCCCACTTTGCTGCTCCAACTGCCTCAACAGTTCACTGGTTTTTCTTTTTACTGCCTGGAAAAATGTCAGCTGCAGGAAGTTTGCATTTTGTGACCCATCATGTAAGACAGCACAAACAAAAGCATTACCGATGCAATATACAAAATCAACAGTGGGCAGACAACTCCCAGTAGCTTTTCCTTCTTTAAAAACCTATGTTATTTCCCAGTAGAAGGGATCAGTGAGTCTTCTCAGCTCTGGTGAGAGCCACACCGCAGCCAGAGCATTGGTGAGGCTTTGCTCCAAGCCTGTGCTCCAGAAGAGAAGAGTGTGCTTCAGACTTGATGTAAACAAATTAATTAAAGTACAAAGGGAAACTTTTCAAGCTGCTTACCAGACAAAAAGTCCAACTCACCAGAACAAAATGTCCAACAGTATTTATTCCATGGTACTTGAATTTTGTATCCATTAGCCATCATGTACAATGCTAACTTTAACTTTACATGTGTGAATTTAAATCTTGAGCCAAGTCAGCTCTGAGGGAAGGAAGGACAGGGCACACCAATGCCTTTCCCATGAGGTTGCTCACTGATTGCTGCTGAAGAGCTCCCTAATGGCAATGAAACTATCCTGCCATTGCCAGAGGGTGTCACTACGGCACTGGGACAAAGCAACCAAACAAATAAAACAGATAAACAAGAAATGTGGAGGAACCTAGCAAAAATAAGCTCTATGTAACCCTCACATGAATTGTTCATCAGCTCACCCGTGGGCTTTCAGAACATGGTTCAGGAGTCTGGGTCAGCATCATCCTGTATTTTCTTTTTTTTTTTCCCCTGTATCTCTGGTGCTCTAATCTGATTTCTAATACTAAGTCTTGAGAGGGAGAAAGGAACTACCTATGAGAATTGTTTGCAGACTCTCCATTGTTCCCACATAATTTCACCTTGTTTTCCATGAAAGCATCCTTTGAAAATGAAACTATTCTAAAAGCACATATTTCACAGACACAATAACTGTATTTGTAAGGTAACTGTTTTCACAGCAAATTGCTGCAAAATTTGCTGTGAAATCTAAATCATCTGACATAATGACACATAGCTCAGGTAATTAAAAAGAGCCAAACTGAGCATGTTAAAGTGATCTTGAGTGCTTGGTTAAAATCCTAAACCAGAAGAGGAAGAAAGCCAAGGAGCCAAAGAGCACAGTAAATGAAAAACACTCAGAAGGCTGAGAAAAAAAAAACCTGCACTACAAGGAGGATTCCAAGGTGCACTAAATTAATAGGTTAATTATTTTTGTAGTCTAAATGCAATCTACTTATCACTAGCAAATGGCAGCAGACATATGAGCCCATATTTATATGGTATACGATGGCCAAGAAGCTTGATGGATGTTGGAATGAATGAACAGCCCAAGCAGGACGTCTGTGCAAGGGATCAGGCACTGCAGAGTGCTGGTAGCTGCTGCTCTGGACGTGGCTGTCAGTGTCAGAGGCTGGGGTGACTGTGAAAAAAGAGAGCATTAAGTCCCAGATTCCACAACACACTGCTGGAGCAACCGAGCAGCTTCATTTCAGCTATATTTTGGCACCAGGGTAAACTGGCTGGTGCTGCTGAGGACAGCTTTGATTAGGAAGGGCTGCTCCTGCAAAGTGTTCCAGAGCTCTTGTCAAACTGTCAAGGAATCAAACCTTGTGCTCTAATAATAGAACAATAATTTAATATTCTTGGAAATAAGTTCTAGTCAAAGCACAGGATTTAATAAATAAGAGAAAAAACATGGCACATTTCATACCATTAAAGAACAGTAGGTAAACTTGGATGAAACAAGTTCACTATTTTAAACCAAGTTTCTAAAAGCAAAGGAAAATCTGCATGGATGTTGTAACCACATTGCAGAAAGCAGCTGTATGAGGAACATGGGTCAACTGCAGTGATTAAACTGTCAGGACTCGAAATCAGGGCATTGCTACAATATTTTAATATAGCAAATCCAGTCTATCGTGGTGAAGGTTCAGTTGGCTGTTCTGGGAATTATTAGTATGTCAAAAGGCCAGAGTCTATTTCTGGATACTGAAAAGTAATTCCCATTCACCTCACACAATAATGATGTGCCTCTGTTAGGGAAAAGAAGAGCAAGCAATTCAAAGGCAGCAGCAAAGTCTCCTTAAAAATCTTTTCAACAATGAATAATGTAAGAAGAAATTAAATTCAGAATATATGTAAATCTGTTGGGTTTATTCTCTTGTTTCTCTCTGACTTTCACAAAAAAATAGATCTCTCTGACTATGAGATGTGAAAAAATAAAAATATGTGGAAAACAGAGCTGGAATTTGGCTTAATGACAGGAGACTTGGTCTTTCATTGCAAATGCAGAGAGGGATGTCAGAAGGTCTAGCCTTTACGTGGACCTTGTAGTAACTGTAAATATGTTACAGACTATCAAGTGTTTTCCTGTTGATTAGAATTAAAGCTCTAGACTGAGCAGTTTATTCTGCTTACCTCAATTATCACATCTGGAAAATTATTCAATTCATGTCTCAGCCTTTATTCTAGGACATGCACTCACACGAGCAAAGAACTTTCAAATCCTCTGGGGTCATAGTACAAATCTACTTTTTTCACATGGTTATATCCACAAACAGAATAAACTAAGCTTGATCCTGCAAAGAGTGATGATAATTGCAAATATTTTATTTATTCTCAAGGTGCAGGATCAGGACTTAGGAGTGCAGGACACGTGGAAACAGGTTAGATGTGATCAGGAAAAGAGTTTTTGTAAGAAGCCAAGCTGGGAAATACTGGAGAAAACGGCTTAGCAAGAATCTTGAGCCAGTATGGCTGTTTGAGCAAGAAAACAGAGTGTGCAGTGCTGAGACACTTGTGCAGAGTGTTGAGCACTGCTCTGGGCAGCAGAGCCCCTCACCAGGGGAGCTCTGGGTGCCCCTCCCTGGGTGCTTCACCCTCTCCATCAGCAGCAAGAGGAGCCACGCTGTGCACAGCCTCCCTAACACCAGCTACAAAATCTCAGAGGCTCCTAAATAAAACCCCACCCTTTTTAACCGAACTGAAACAATAGCCTAGCAGGAGTCCCAGTTTGTGCCTGTTTCAGACATCCAAAAATCAGTCGGGCTCCAAGTTGTAAGAGCTTGGCTTTCAGGAGGACCAATGACGAGTGTTTTGTTAGCAAGAGATGGCTGCTGACTCTTCTTGAAGTGAAATAAATTTTCATGTCATCACATTTTGCCATCTTTGAAAAAAAAAAAAAACAAAAACAAAAAACCCTCACAATATTCTGGAGCACTTAAGAACGTACTGTGAGGAGCAGCAAGAGCAGAGAGCCAAGTTTGATCTGAAGGTTTTAAGCAATGGAAAAATCTGCCACATCCCAAGCTAATTTAAATTATGGATCAGTTCCCTGATTGCTCTAAAAAGAAAAACTAAACTTTTCCAGTCTGAATGTGCCCAACTTCACCCACCAGCTTTTGGATCTCACATGGATATAATGTGTGTCTTTTAAAGAGATTGTTGCTATCACTTACCTTTCTCTGCCAGATATGATAAATTCACCTTCATTCTGCTTCAATTATCTAAATACAGTCTCCACATACAAAACTGGGAAGATGCTGAGTGCCTTAAATAGCATCTGATGCTGTTTTTTGGATATGCACTATTATATTTTCATTTTAATGCACCACACAGAGAAGCACATTATACTTTTCTAATGCAAATTTCAGCTGTCAGCAAGCATGTCTTTGGATGATTTATAAATCAGAACTTGAATAAATACAAAAAAGACAAACTCCCTACAAAGAAAGTGATAGTTTGGGGGATTTTCTTTGGCTTTGTTTTTTAATTTCTGAAAGCAAAAAGCAAATTGAAAACCCAACTTCTTTTTCTGTTTTTTTTTGTTTTTTTTTTTTTTTTAAAGAAGAGAGAGAAAAGGAATCTGGTGGTGCCAAAGGGTTAAAGTATCCCGTTTCGGGCAGTCTGAATATCTGAATTTAGCAGCTGACAGTGCATGGTGTGTCAGGCTCTTACAGCTGTTCCAGTTGATTCAAAGAGCATCTTTGTTTCTGGAAATCTTAGCAACTGTTACTTTTTTCCGAAGACAATGATAGACCAGCTGTTACCTCACAAGACGCAATGTACTTCAGGTCAAAGCCTTTAGTAAGGAACTTGTAAAACAAGAACTAAATCATTGTTTGGGTTTGTCAGGGGTTTTTTTTCATTAAAAGAGAGTTAGCAGCCTAACAGTCAAATAACTTACACTTGGTATTCCCATTAAGTGCACCGGAATGACAGAGAAATTTCATCTGGTTGTTGAGTTGAATTCTCTCTTTCTATACAGAAGAAAAATCCCACTACTAAATCTTGTAGTATTAGAGGATATCTTTTTGTTTGAAGGGCAGTTTCTGCCTTTCCAAACACGGTGTTACTAACCAGATGTCACCTCATCATGGGAATGCACAGGTCTAACCATTCAGAACGTAAAGTGGGGATTTTCAAGAGAACCTTACAGGAGTTAAACATTCACTTCCCACTATATATCAATCAGTGGGAATATCCAGTTCCTTTGAGCTCTTTGAACATCCTCCTCTAAACGCATAACAAAGGAACTGGATCACGGAGTTGATCCTTCAGTACCGGTCACACCCCAGGTGAAGACACCAGGCTTTCAAAGCAGGGTTCAGCAGAATCAGTCACCTCATGGAGACTCACGAGAGCAGCAGTAACCGGTGACAGGTTACCGACAACCCTTCTGGGGGGAGAGTGAAAGAAAGGAAGCAGCATTTTAAAGAGCTTTAATTGAAATAAACCCTTGCTGTCCCCGCACAAAGGCAAATCACTGCTTCCAGCTGCTCTGATGCAGAAGACAAAGACTTGCTGAGAAGAGTGGACGTTCTTTTATTCAACCTTTGTGTTTAATTCTGGAAACCCTTAGCATTGAGTAATGTATTTGCAGAGCCACTGCCAGCTAATTGTTGTGTAAAGAAGAACACAAAGGCACAGTCATGTATACTGCCGGCGTAGCAAATTTTTACAAGGCCTGTTAAATTCAGCAGTAGGCATAATTTTTCTGTTTTATATATAGAGAGATAAGTTTAGACTCAAGATTGTTTCACGAGCATACATGAATACTATTTGCCTCGGGCTATTTTTTTTTAGATCTAAAAAGGATTTATGTAAATAACTTCTCTGCTTTAACTCTGTTTTTCAGAATGGGTGACATACTGCCCATATGTAAACCAGTGCTTTATGCAGAATTAAAAATAACCACCATTAGGCATGGTGCCACCAGTATTTGTGATGAAGAATATAAACTGTCTAACAAAACACTGGGGGTGAATCACAACCCCTAAAAAGCTACGAAGTCACAGTATTTGTTTCTTGAGATAAAAATATCCATAAATACCAAATGTGTGTGCTTTTAGTTTTGTTTAAGAGAGTAGCTTACCTATTAGGCCAAATACTGACATCACAAAAAGTACAGTCTGCTGATGCTGTCAGGCTGCTGTAAGGGGATTGATACCAAAGCAGACACAATCTCCTGAAGATGCTGAGAGCACAACTTTGCATAACTAATTTAAAGACTGCTGCCTGCAGGCACCACAATGGTAATTAAAGACAATAATTCTTGGACAAATGAGATGGATGTACTGGAAAATAAAGTCAGTGCTAAATTCACAGCTAATCCTTCAATGGAGAATTGGATCATTTATTTTCCAAATGGCTGGACAACTCTACCTGGTTTCATTTCCATCTCTGCTGCCAGATGATTCTTGTCTCCAAAATCTGTCATTTTTTCTAGTTTAAGTAGTATTCCTCATTGGCAAGCTCCAATTCAGCAAGACTGAGTGTACTTCCATTTAAATACACGAATAGTTCCTTTGACATCCACAGCAAGCCAACAGAACAGCTCACAATTAAACAGCACACTTTTAAACACCATGAGGAATCAAGGCCATAACAAGGCACAAAAGGCACAAAGAAAAGCTGGATTGCCAGGCAGTTTACCTGGAAAATAGCTTGGTGTAACCCAAAGAAGAAAAGCTTTGTTTAGCGTGCCTTGGTAAATTTGAGTTTCCTCTTTTTGGTCGTTTACAACTAGAATTCACAGGACAGGCTAATCATCCAATACCACTGATGATCAGGAAAAAGCTTCCACACAGTGAGGTCTTGCACCAGTTTCTTCAGTACCAAACCTGTTACATATGCATAGCACATCTTGCATACCCACACCTCCTCTGCCCCCAAGCCACCACTGTCTGCTGCCAGTCTCCTGAAGTTCCAGCACAGGTGGGGCATTCACACCTTGACAAACCCTCCCGGGATGCATCTGCACAACACTGGCATCGTGCTGCATCTCCTCCCTCTTCTGCTACCCAAAAGGAGGGTGAAGGATCCCATCCAACTCTGGTCACCAAAAAAATCCTAATACAGCTCAAGGAAACCATGTTATGGATCAACAGAGCCCTTCAGCCCGCACTGCCATGCCTCGCTGTGCAATTTCTCTCTCATCTCTTATTCTTTCTTTTCATCTCTCATCTTCCCAGTGGTTCAGCTCAAGATCTTGGGCATTCTTGGCAAGGCTTAATGAAGAGGTATCCACACATCTATTTCCATCCTCTGGCCTTGTTCAGTGACTAGTGTGGAAATTAAGGTGCAGTTTTGCCACCACTGTTTGCTTTGGGCCCCTGCTGCTGCCATAAGGGGAGATCCTGCCCAGCCCACTCCTTCCTTGCCCTTGCCAAAGCATCCTGGCAGCCAGGCACAGGGTGAAAGGAAGGACCTGCTCTGGCTGAAAATAACCCTGCAGGGGAGGATCACTTTTCAGAGAGCTGCTCTGGCTCACCTGGCCATGAGAGCAACAGGAACATGCAACCAAGGCTTGGCACTCACTGTCACTTCATCCTTTGGTGCCAGCTCAGAATTCAGTTTAAATCAATGGTGGAACCATACCCCGAGTTTTCTAGCTAAGATGCAATTTTTCTTGCACTGTTCTGCACACTGTAGGCATATAGGAAACACAGGCAGAAGCTAAATCTGTGTTTGTTTTTTAACAAAAGAGTTAAGTTACAAATGCAAGGCAAACACAGGATGTGTAATGAATATGTCATAGCTGTGGCATCCTGTTTCTAAAATATCTTGCTCCTGAATGGTGCCCTCTTATGTTTCTTCCACATATATGAGACTTTCCAGCTGGCCTGCAGCCAGTGCTTTAATAAAACATGGTATTATGCAGAAGTGAACAAAGCTTATGGCAATAATAATGTCCTTGAAATTCACTAATCACCAGAAGTTTCAAGAAGATTTCAATATGAGATCAACAGGACAACAACTAAAATTCACTTGTTAGCTATGGAAAGCCACTTTTCTCATGATGAATTATGCCAGTATTGAAAGAAGCCCCAAGTCATTAGTGACCCAGATGAAAAGTGTGTTTTCTGAATTTGAAGACAATACCTTGCTGCAAAGGAGCTGCAAGCACTTCAAAAAACTTTGGGATGTAAAATGATTACAAATTGAAGAAATAATCTGAGAAAATAGATATACTTAGAGCAAAGACACAACTAAGAATATTAGGGGAGGGGTGACCAACAGCATAAATACATGGTGAAGGTTCATGGCCAAAGTAACACTTTTGCAGGAAAGGAAAGGCTGATTACGGTGGTCACACCCTAAATAGGACCCAAAAATATCCCACTGCTGTGAAGAATTTAAAGAAACAAGCAAGACATGGAGCAACTGGGGAGAGGTGAGAAAAACAAAACTGGCAAGTAGGCTGAGGAACCTGGTCTGCAAAGTGCCAATGTTCGTCTTTACATCTTGGTCCCAACAAGCACGGGTATTAAAAAATGTTCCTTGTCCTCTCACCTTTGCCATGCAGGGAACACACAAGACTAAATGCAACACTGTGTAGTGCTGAAATAAATACAGAGTCTTCAAGTTCATTTCTTGGTACTTTTTTTGTGTCTTCATAAGAGCTCAACATTTTAGTAAAAGCATTAAATAGCATTTTGTGCCTCTTGCTTTCAAAGCTGTTTCACACCATTATAATTTTCAAAGAAACCAATTTATTAATAATGCAAGTAATAAAATACACAGAAGTATTCCGAAAGCTGTTGCAAGCCTTACAGCTGCCTGTACATTAGTAACAAATGCTTCCAAAAATTACATTAGCTAAACATTGATCTACTCTCTTTACTCCTTGATGAACAAGTTTGACATAGCATTTACACACAGATATGGTGAACATTTAACCTTTCCACTTCTTTATGTGGTCAGGAGGCCACCGAGCTCCTGCACAGGGACTGACAGATGTGGCTCATGACTCAGCAGAGCAGACTGGTGACATCCTGGAAGCAGGAGTGACACTCTTGGTGCTCTCAGCCCTGCTCTCTCCCCTGCTGGTTATTTCAGTCATATTTCCTTCTCCTCCTTGGCAATCATCAGCCTTGGGTCCAACCTCCATTCCCACAGCAGCTCACCTCTGAACTTCCCCACTGCCCCCCTCTCAGTGGCTGCCCCTGTCCAACAGAGACACAACATCCTGTCAATGAAATGATGAAAAGTTACTCTTTACTTTTATCCACAGGAGAAAAATGAATAATTTCTTCCTCTTGATTTCCCTTTACTATTCTACACCACGGCAGAGCCAAGTGGGTGTGCTTGTATTCCAGCATTACGTGACGAACAACGAAAAATCTTCATGGCTACACTGCTGGGTTAGAAGAGATTCATCAGAAGAGGTTAGAAAAAGGTCACTCAGACTGGCCCCTTGTCACCAATTTTGACTTTATACACTGTTTCACAACTAGGAGGCCTTGGAGGACGTTAATCTGCTGGACATCCAGGAGTGGGAGAGGAAATAGAACGCTGCCAAGTTATGGGTGTAATTCTATCCCTGCATAGACAGAAATCCTGCTGTGGCTGCAGGGCCAGAGCATCAGAGCAGCAGTGGCACCACACCAGCCTCACCAGCCTTGCCCTTGTGCAAAACCCCCAGGCAGCAGTGGCCAAAAGAAGGGAGGAAGTTGGCACAAACTCTAAATCATCTTCAGAACGGGCCTGGCTCATGGGATCGCGTTAGAACCAGAAGGGGTAAGATCAGCAAGGAATTTCCCCTCAAGACAAACCATGCATTCCCAGTTATTCAAATAAGAACAGCAGCTCCTCACAGCTAAAACCACATTCCCACTCCAGGTAATGGCCATTTTGCCACCAGGACTTTACTCCAGAGTTTAACCAAGTCCCATGAGAAAACAAGACAGCCACATCACTTTGCAGAGCTGCACTGTTCTTTGCAATGTTAGCAACTCTGGAACATTTTGGCAAAAGTTGCTGATAACTAGCTCTGCTGCTTTTGGTACTGTTGCACTCACATTTCCCTTTTATTGCACTTTTCAGTATGATTTTACACCAGAGGCTCTGTGTCTGTGTAGGACATAGATGGCAGCCCCATTTGAAGCATGGCACAGGGAAAGATGTGATCTAAAATAAGACTTGAGGAAAAGTATTTCCAACACCAGTGCAAAAAGATACTTGTTTACCTTAACTTCAGTATGATTTCTCATGCAACCAACCCTTCATATGGAATATCTGACACAGAGATGATATGCTACACTCTGCCTTTATAAATAAGGGTTTAAGTTTCACAGCTGCCAAGCTATGCAAGTGCAACACAAGTCAGAGCAGGCTAACACAAACATCTTTTTGAAGGAAAAAAAATGTAAGAGCCATCCATTGCAAATAAGAAATTGCTAGTCCATCCTTCCCCCACCTGAACACCTCCTACATTTTGATCAAACATGAAATTAGATAAAACAATGATAATATCTTCAGCGTAGAAAGCACTGAGGAAAACAAACACAAGCCAATAAACACCACCACTGCAGCACAGAAAATAAAATAAAATAACCTTACCTAGCTTTCCACCATTCCAAGAACCCAAATGAAGTAATTTACCACTTACTTCACTGAACTACATATTTACACTAAGAAGATGCAGACTGGAAGTGATAGCAATGGTATGCTCTGACTTGCTGACTTCTCCACACTTGACAAATGCAACCAGACAAGGGTAAGAGCATGATGTCAATTTATTCCTTCATTTCAGTCTTGTCTGCAGAGCAGAATATACATCCTTCTGTGAGCTCCTTTTCTTTTTCCTGATGTCAGCAATAGCCTGCTGTGCTCATCATGAGGCTCAAACCAGGCCTCTGGACACATCCCTGAGCAGGGGATGGTCTACACCTGACCATGCTCCAGTGCACAACCCAGGAGCTCCTGAATCTTTTGACAGCAGAGGCAGAATACACCTGGCCAAGCCATAGTTTGCAAAAGCCAAGAGTCCACAGTGCACCTGCAGCATCACATGGGAGCCTGTGCAGGTCTCTCCTCACTCCTGACACATACCCATGACAGAAATGGGACACAGGGAATGGATAGGAGAGACCATGATCATGATGTGCAATCAGCACAGTGTAAGAAAAAGCACTTGTCCTTCAGGTTTTGTCTCTCACCCTATTTTGATAAGAAATTATTGAAATGTCCATTTTTCCAGCCCTAAAACCTATCCTTGCAGTGCCTGTCACATCAGCATGCTGACAGCATAATCAAGGTTTACAGCAGTTCTGTACAAGAATTCTCCTCTGTGGGTGAAAAAGCTAGAAGAAATGTGCAAAGTTCAACTCCTTCTAATTACTCCAGAAATCTGCATGTTAACATGACATCATTAAGATTGCAAAGGAATTAAAGTGTGTAAACGTCTGTGAGAAGGAGCAAAATTTGCACTCTTGGAATGTGCTTTGACTGCAAGCATTTGAGTAGCCCCACTGAGGGGCTGTGCTGCTGATGTTCTGCCAGAACTAAAACCACCAGTGCAGAGAAAGGTTTTATCATTTCTAACCATGGAAACACAGAAAAGTGGGGTTGGTGAGGAGTTCCTGACCTCACTGAGCCTTATCTGCTGCAAGGCAGGACTGGTGCTTGCCATTCCTGGCAGACCACAGTCCAGTCTGTCCTTCATGGCCTCAAGTGGTGGAGACTCCACAACCTACCCAAGCAATCAGAGACCTCCTCTTGGATCTGACTTGACTCTCTCCCACTGCACTTTAAACTTGTTTTTCTTTGCCCTCTGGCTCACAGAGCAGTTTATCACTCATATAGCATTATTCACATGCAATTATAAGCTGTTATTGCATCCCTCTGCCCCAACTTTTATTCTTGAGGCCAAGCAATCCCATTCTTCCCTCAGAAGTGATGTTATCTAGGTCTGTGATCATTCCCACCACTCCTCCATGAATTTCCTCCAACTGTTTTTCCTTGAAGTGCAGTGCCCAAACTGGACACTGTGTTCCAGCTGAAATCTTTCCAACACTGGGACATCTTGCATGTTCTGTTTAGTTACCCCAGTAAAACATTAGTATTTTCAAAAAGAAGCTTGACATTAGTGACTGTTATTCAGACCATGAGTCACAATAAGTTCCACATAGTTTTCCAAGGAACTACCAAAACTGCAAAACTGTCTTATAGTCATAAAGGTGTTTTTCCTGCCTAAGGAATACTCCTCTGCACTTGGCTCAGTGTCAATCCATCCTGCTTTTACTAGAACATTCCTTCAACCTGTCAGCATAATTCTGAATGCTACCCTTGTCTCCCAGTGTTTTAGCAGCCCTTCCCATCTTCATGTCACCTAAAAATTCAACACCCATAGCCTGTCCTACTGAGCCTGCTAATGACAATAATGGTGAAAAGCAGAATAATCCCTTCAAAATACCTTTGCATAGTGATACCTGCTATTTGGTATAATTCCATCAGTTTTGCACAGACTCCACGCTTGTTTCACTAAAAACACACTTCCCCATTTTTTTAATGACACTATCATAAACATTAATGTCAAAAACATTACTGGAAGTTGAGCTGTTTGGCCTCCTTTGTGCCTCCCCCAGCTGTACAACTTGCTGTCAGTTCTGGAAAGACATTTTCAAGTCTTTAAAAGTCACATTGGCTGTTACTGAACTCCTTGGTCTCCTTCAGGTGCTTATACGTAATTTGCTTGCTCCAGTTTTTCCAAGAACAAAACAATTTACCTGTCATTCCCTTTTATCACTTTACAGACATTATGATTTTTTTTCCCCACTCATTCAGCACTTGACCTGTCTTGCCTGAGTTTCAGAAGTAATGACAAATGCTTCTGAGATTGCTTTAGCTAAGTAATCTAGAATAAAGTTTATCAGGCCCATCTGTTCTGCAAATATGAAATATGTCTGAATGCACTCTAACCTGTTCTTGTCCTTTTTTACCTTGTGATTTTACCCTCTGTCATAATACCATGAGCATGTTTGAGGGTGCATCTAGTGTGACTCAAATGCATCAGTGAGAGCAGTTCTGAACACTGAGATGAAATTTAATCTCATTTCTTGTCCTCACACCAAGCTATGGATTCCATTGAATCATAAAGCACCTCATACCTTCGTTCATTGTCATCAAGATGAGCAAAGAGCACATTCTTGGAGATGGCCTTAGCCAGAGCAGTCATGGTTTTATAGTCCTTTGGAATAACCTGTAGAGAAAAGAATGAAAGGTAATTACACCCCTGATTGTATTTCCTCACAAATGGTGAGATCTACAGAAAATCCCACTATTTGAGAAAATTGATGCAATTTTATTTCAGGCACTGAGACAGGATTAGGCTATAATATGAAGCCACTAAGAATGTAATAAATTACAGTTTTGATAATGTGAGGATAAGAATTTTTGTTCTCAAAATAACACTCAGAAAGGAAATATAAGATCAGGGATGACTGGGGAGAACAATGTCCATAAAATACTACAATTAGGAGGTACTGGCAGCTGTGTAGTCTCCTTTCAAATCTCTTGGACTGAGGAAAATATATTTCATATTCCTCTTCCGTCCAAACATTATCAGAAGTAACCTAATTTTAAAACTGTGGAAGTAGCAACATTTCTTTAGGAAAAAGGTAAAAATGTGTTGATTATATCATATTTTTCAGTACTGGCTGTGGTAGAAGAAACCAAGCTCCTGATAGGCCCACTTGAGTCAAAATCCTTGGCTTCATGGCAAACAAGATGAATTTCCATTTGAGAATGAAGAGGGCTTTATTTGTTAACTGGAGAGATGTCAAAAGTCCTGTTGTGCATGAATTTGCTCAAAGTAAAAGTTGAAATTCAGGAGTATTTCCACTTTGGAAAGTTATGCTTTCCATTTTGGTAACCATTTAGGCAAGACATCAGTAGATAATGTATCTCCCTATTTGCCAAGTATCTTCTTCTACCAGTAAGAGACTCCAAGATTAGGAGAGACACAAGAAATTTGTAATAAAATTATGACCTGTCAAAGATATTCTTTGTCTTTGATAACGTGATTTTCCCTAATAGTTTAATTATAACAGGAAAGAATCAAGCATAGCAGAAGTTTTAAATGTTAAATAAACCTTACTCCAATCTGAAAATCAAAATGTGTTTGTCAGTCTCAATTACTGCACAATAAAGGTCTGATAAGGGGCATTTACCTCTCACATTTTCTTATTATAGAAATAGTGTATCTGTCTGTTACAAGTCACTACCTGTGCTGATGTGCAGGTACTTCCCTTCCCTCATCCTGGAAAGGCAAGGAACTACCCATCCAACCAAAAGAAGGATGTCTCAAAGGGTAAAACTGATGTAGAACCAGTTCCCACAAAGAATTATCAACATTTATTTCACAGGGGAACGCTGCACTGTGAAGATCTAGAGTTAAACTGGCTTCAGACCTCTCTTGCATTGACTGCTGCAGTCATCAGATTACTCAAATTAAGTCTGGAGAAGTTTATGTGCACAAAATGCATGTTTGTATCAGAGTGAAACCTAATCTAATTGATCTAAAAGTTTCAATTCCTCAGTGTTAAATTTGGCCAGTATCTTATTCTTGTTTTTTACCCTATCAGAGGAGCACTGGGTTGAATTGCAGTGAACTCTTGCTCTATCAAGAACACACCAGCTGCTCAACTTACTGCTGATGAGCCAAAAGGGTGAATAATCAGATCACCAAGACATTCAACTCCAGCCTTTCTGTCTGATTGGGAAATAGCACTGACTAGCCTTTCTCAGAGTAAATTTTCAGCAGTGAAAGCCACAAGGCTTTGTGTGTTTGTTGGGGCAGGGACACAGAAAACACAGGAGAGATTCTCTAGGTGTAACCAGGCATGTGACCAAAATCAAGTGCTGGTAAGAATCACTGGGCCATTCCTTACATCACTCTTCCAAATAACCACTGAATGTTCTCTCCAAGCTGATAACCCTCTTTAGAGCAAGATTCCTGTTCTGTTAGTTGTTAGCTGTGTTGTCAGATGTGTTGACAAATATTGCTTTCCCTAGTTCAAGGATGAACTAACCCTCCACAGAGATCTTCCCCAGAATGAAACCATGCCATGTGCTTGCTCAAATCACAAAGCTAAATCTCTTTTGATTTTCTCTCCAGGGACATAACTCATCACAGAGCAGTTAGCACTACTCATGCTATAGCTCACCCCTTCAAGGGATCCTTCAAACTGGCTTATGACCCAGATGTGTTTCTATCCAACACCTGAATTCAAGCCAGTGGTTCTTCCTGACTACTATCTAAAATTCCATCTGTTTGCAATAGTCTAACACAACCTTTGCCTTGCTTTTTACTCTTTTAAATTTGTTCCATAACTTGTCCTTTCAGTGTCTCCTTTTATTTCTGTATTCTAGAAATCTGTCACAAACACACATCCATGCGTTTCACCAGGGGATTCATTTGCTTGTGGCAGAAGACAAAGCACTGACACAAATCCTACCAGTGCTAGTTCTGTATTCCTTCCAGCATCTGTAGCTGTACAAGAAACCATCTCCTAAATTATTATTATTTAAGATCAGTCAGTTCCTAGGAAATTAAAATCATAACAGGGCTAGTCACAGACACACTGAATATTATCTGTATTGCTGCTTCTGGTTCTTGCCTACTCATCCTACCGTCAGGACTCACTGACATCACTGTTGAGAAATGAAGAAAACAAAGTTTACTTCAGGTTCCATTATAAACATAAAAGAATTACTCGGGGGGTGGGAAAGGATGTTTCCTTTGATTTTCACAAGAGTCAGATGGAACCCATAATAAGCAGAAACAAATGGGATCTCTTCACAGAAGTTTTTTAGGGGGATATTGCAAAATGCACAGAAAGAAAAGTGTTTTGAGTGGCTTTTGAAGTATCACACAAGTTTTTTAACAGTGTAGGGCATTCATTAACAGCTTGACCACAGTGCTGTTAAAATTTACCACACATTTGCAAACACCATTTAACTCCACAAGAATACTCTTACACGCTTGTTTTTAGGATTAATAGCTCTCCTAATTATTTTTTTTTCTCAGGACAGAAATCCCCAGAGCAGCCAGTGAACTTGTATCATAAGCAGATGACAAAAGCACATCTGACTGCAAAGGCAAAAAGCATTCTGCCAAAAAACAGTGACTGACAAAATGTATTCCCATAAAGAAAAAGCTCTTTTAGTTAAAGCTACTCCAGGCATGCACAAAAACACATTAGTAGCATCTGTTAACCTTATGAAATACATTTTCAGCCTGGCTCCCTAAACAAACATGACATATGCTATTGTAATGTCTCTCTTTTAATAATCTTTGAAAGCTTTAGCCAGTGTCAAAAAAAAAAAAAAAAAACAAAACAACCAGTTATTAAGAGCTATCAAAGATATAACATAGCTAGATATTTTTTTGGAAAT
The DNA here is from genome assembly GCA_013399835.1 of Leptocoma aspasia. NCBI lineage: Eukaryota > Metazoa > Chordata > Aves > Passeriformes > Nectariniidae > Leptocoma > Leptocoma aspasia. Next base: position 370,645 of record VXAX01006171.1, on the reverse strand, counting down.
GGGAGTTAAAAAGAGAGAAGCCCAAAATAGCTGCTAGTGAAGAAATTACCTAATTTGGGATTGGCATTTCTTCAAAGACAATGGTCACACAAAATCACCCAAGTATGGCCAACAAGCTTCCAAAATTCAATGGGTTAAGTGGCACCTAATCAACATGGGAATTATATGCCTTAATGGTCTAGGAAAACTAAATTACTTAGATTAAAGAAAGCTTGAGGCAGAGACTTTGGAAACAAAAACAAAAACAAAAACAAAAACAAAAACAAAAAACCAACTAAAACAAACAGGAAATGCAGCAATAGAAAAGTTGTTTTCCAATACTGAGAGGTTCTGATCAAACTCAGAAGATGCTGAAGTCAGTGACTATCAAGAAAATGACTGAGAATTACCGACCCTGTTGGACAGGGAAACACATGAGCAGCACATCTCAGAAAGGCAGGAACAACACATGCTGAAATCACATTGATGGGGAAAGTCCTCAGTCAAGGAGACAGCAAAAGAACTTGGCTGTGAAGATGGTCAGGCCCTGCTCATGCCAGCATGAGGACACCCTCCTCCAGGCTGGCCCAGGAGTCCAAATTAGGGACAAAATATGAGTTACTCGATTGTCTTGTACATCTCATTATGCCTTGGGAAGGCTGACCTAGAACAGAGACTAGACAGAGCTAAAGAATAAAGCAGGGATTTATTAGAAGGCCCCAATGGATCCACCTTGGGCAGCACAAGAGCCCAGCCAGGGCTGCACCCAAGATGAACCAAAATGGTCACAAAATGCATGACCTGTCACAGGGTGTCACACTTTGATAAGTTCTGGTCCGTTTGCATATTGGAGTTAATTGTCCAATTATAGCTTCAGGTTATGAAGTCCCATCCTTCTTGTTTTTCTCTCTCCATTCCACATTGTTTGTGCTCTTGGTCCCGAGATTTGATCATTTGTCCTTGGTCCCCAGCTAGAGAAGGAATTGTTTTGTCTCCCTACTCTGTGAAGAGAGCTCACCATCCCCTAATACGAAGCCCAGACTCACACCCTAAAGCAGCACAGAATCTGAAAAAATATCAAAGCTAAGCGCTGCGGCATCAGGCAGAGGCAGAGAGGTGCCAGGTTACCTTTCTGACGTAGGAGACAGCATCCTCCTCCGTGTACACCTCGGCACTGACCCCGCCCCGCCTGCGCCGCGCCTTCACCACCGGGTTGGGCGGCGGCGGGGAAACCTCATCGTCGTGGGAATCCGACTGCGAGCTGGATTTCTGCCGAGCCAGGATCTGCTTGCATTCTTCCTGCAAGGCAAAAAGAGACAAGGAAACATCCCTTACCCATGGGTATAGTCAATTCGCCCTTCTTTTACGGCTGCCAGCCACCCCGTCACGTCTGTGTTTGGGCGGCTGTCAGTTTGCACTGCTGAAAGAGAATTACAAATTTAATGAGAACAGCATTAACTACAATGTGTGTACAGGCATTTGACCTGTTCAACTCTTTCTTACACATCGTGGTAAGCAATGTATACAAAGTGCAGGCGTATCTTCGCAGCTACTCCTGGCTGAGAAAGCAAAACAAGCCTCTTTTGCTTACTCTCCAACATCACAGCTGTTATTTGCTCTGCTGGCTTGTACATGTCATTGTTTCTAGTACAGACAACTTGTCAGAAGTCACACATTGATGTATTCGATAGGTTTCTTCATCTTGCTCTGCTTTGGAAGCTTACAATTGCCACAAAGAACAAAGATGCTCCCTACTCCAGAATTTCTGCTATACATCTGATTTATAATCAATGGGACTCCTTCCAAGCAAATAAGATCCAAGGTAGGCTCCAGAGGACTATGAAAGATGATGGCTGGCCTAGCACCAGCTGGCCAATGGGGAGATTATTCTCCAAATTTCATGCTTGTGGAACAGAGAATAAAATAGGAAGGGGAATCCCTGAAGAGAGAGTAACAAGAGTGGAAAACAGTACAGAAAACCTTCATGAAAGGAGGTCAGAGTTGCAAGGCTGTCAATTCATACACTGAATTTGACTTCCAAAGGATAGAGACAAACCAGGTTACCCATAATTATAGTATTTTCCCAAAGCCCCATGTTCTATGCCTCATCTTCCTGGGATTTGAGGAAAAGCATAAAGGAGTAAAATTCCCTTTGCATCATCCATGTCTGTCAGTCAAAGGAACAGGGGCCTGTCTGCTCAGACCCAGCCCTCTTTCTCACCCCCTGGCACTGTTCAGCCACAACTCACTACCCCTGCTGCTTCCCCAGAGCCTTCAGGGCTAGCTCATCCCAATCTTCACTGATCCTGCCTAAAGGCAGGGGAGAGCTGGAGATGGGGTGGACCACATGTTCTGTTCCCTGGTACAGGAAACCAGAGGCCATGAGCAGGAGGGACACAGGCACTGTAAGGAGGCAAGCTGGCTGCTGCAGCACTAGCCCATCTGCTGCCATCTCCTCTGTGTAGGCAAACCCCACAGCCTGGTAGCCCCAGTGCCACGCTGAGGGATGTACACGTGGCCATCATCACCCCATGACTCCCTGAAGAACCCCAGCATTTTCAGACAGCTCAGCCCAGCAGCATTGCAGGCTACCCAAAAGAAAACACAGCAACCCTGAGCTCCCTGCACACCCCAACATTCCTCCAACAGGGATGCCAGAACCTGGCCTCTGCCATACAGGAAATTTCCAGTGAGACTTTCCATTCAGAGCTAGGACAGGGGTGAGTGGAGGAGGGAGCATGTGGGAGCACCAGCACGAGTGGCAGATCACCAACATCACCAGCTGGGCTCACTGACAGAGGAAGTGACTGATCCACAGCTCATCAGGTATGGCACCAGAAAAGGGCACTACAGAAAGCTGGCACAAGCTCACAGCTTTCAAGCTTGCAGGAAAAATGGATGATTAATATATGCTCTGCCATTGATCTTTACATCAAATCCAGTCATGCCACCTGTCTTTTCTGGTCTTATTCCAGTTACTTCCTGCACCATCACTGACACTGCCCTTCTTATTATCTTCTGACACCAGTCTTTGATGCACTATTGCCACTTGAAGTAAATAACTGAACAGTATTTCCCATGCTGCATGACTCAAAGTAACAAGTCACTTTCTTGTTTTGAAGAAAGCATTACTGAAGTATTTAGAGGACAAGCTCACAGATAAAATGTAGAGGGCTGGCTAAAGGTCTGACTTTTCAAGATCTTGACCTGCCTCAAAAAATGCCAAGTTCTTTCTGAGATCAGTTGGGGTTTAAATCTGGCTTACAACCCCAAAACTCCCAGGCCACAATACAATTGACCTCGGTGCTGTAACCAAAAAAACAGAATTTCAGGTCTATTAAATCCTTACTGCAACTTTGTAATTTCACATTCAAATAGCAGCACTAGATATGTAAAAAAAGACTCGGCTAGATTTTCCTATAGTTAAGAACTGCAAATCCTATTTCAGCATTCTCATCAACTTCTTCCTTACTCCTCTCTGTCTCTAGATTCCTTAACTACAATCAAGCAAAATATTTCAAATATAAATGTGTGCTATATATTACAATTATATTTAATATCTAGTGTTTAAAAATGAAAGCTATGACTGAAGAATTTCAAATAACATTTTTGACTGCCTATCTCTGATAGTGTTAATGGTCTCCTTATATTAAATGAACACAACCAAATGCACCTTCTTCATGGGCTTAACTGAAAGGTAGCAAAGACCTTTCTGAAGAATGGCAGCTAAAATTTAACTAAAAGGCAAGTACAACAAGAGGGCAGTCGGGTAACTAATGATGTGCAGCACTCACACAGTTCTTTGTACACACAGTATATTTACTCAGAGAGAAGAGTAGTAGTTTGCCACATTTGAATATAAAATACACTCTTCCCTTTTCAGTACACATTGCATAAAAGCCACTTCCAAGGAATTAATAAATAATATCTCCCCCGCCCCAGCACAGATTTATATACAAAAGGAAGCTCAGTGAGATAAAATTAACACTACAAAGCATGCTCTTAAACACTTTTAGAAGCCAAAAAGATTGTAAAGGATTATAAAAGTGAGTTACGGTGTGATTCATTTTAAAAGGAAGTCTCTTCACTACAAACTCCTTTTATACAAACAGCAGGCAGTTGACTGGCTGGCTGTTCCACACACCGCTGTTTGCAGTCTGGGAAGGATCCCCATTCCTGAGCTAGTGCGTGCCTTTTGCAAATAAAAGCCTTTGCTCTGTCCTGGGCTGAGCTTTCAGAGAGATGTCTTCCATATATCCTGGGGTAAAAGTGCACAAATGAAAGGAGGAATGAGCTGTCTCCAGAAGAGTTCCTCAAACACCGATCTTCAGATGCGGCTTGATGTGAATCTTTGTGCAGGACCCAGTTTCAAGTAAACATCTCATCATCTTTTGTTGTCATGACAACAAGTGATCTCTCTCTCTCTCTCTCTCTCTCTCTTTTTGGATGGCACTGATAATTCATAATCATATTGCCCAATTATGTCCACCTCCAAATGAGAAAACACATGGAAGACACAACAGCAAGACAGTGTAACTGCCTTTGATCATTGCCTCAAACTGAAAGAACCAATAAATACAGTTACAGGAACCAATTTACCTTTTGAATGTCCACTTTCAGCTACAAGAGGCTGAGGTATAAACCACAGGAATTTAGCATATTGTCCTCAGCATCTCCCCCAGATAATGCTTCCATGAATTTTTAATGAGTTTAAGCACTGCAAGTGAAGCAGCCACAATGCTGAGACAGTTTTTAGCTTTACCCTTCCTTTCAGACCACTGCTTAAGAGCACACACACTTCCTGACCCAGAAGCTTTCTTCCCTATGAGCTGGAGCATTTCTAAACAGAAATTCACTCCCTCTCCCAGTCTCTCCTCTCAGGCTTTGTCACTGCCTGAAAACTCAGCTGAGCTGAAGGAGGGAAAGCACCTAAGGAGGCTCCAAATCACGGTGCAGCCTCGCAACAACATCCCAAGAAGGCTTTTAACAGCAAGTCAGACATTTGATATCAAAGCTCAGAACCTCTGCTCTGCTTCCTACAAGGTATACACTGCGTTCAAAAACAACACCACCAAGTACACTCTAAATGTGGGGTTTTTTCCCCTCAAGCACATTCATAAACTTTTCTGACTGACAGACCTGGATTATTCACAAAAAATGTGCAGGAAGGTTCATGCACAGGTAACTAATCTCTCTTTGCACTGGAATTGACCCAGAGGAGATGCTCTCAATCCAGGAGGGTTTCTAACACCCCTCACCACTCCTTGGGGCTGATGATTCATAGCAACCAAAAAAGGCCAAAGGCAAAGCACTTCATTTTGCTGGAAGCATGGGACTGACTGATGCCACCACTAAAAGCAGGAAAAATCAGGGAGATCGTAATGTTCTTTTCAGTCTTATCTTATCTTATCTTATCTTGCCAGGACAGACAATCTTTATGATCAATTCAGCCTTGTTATTCACACAATCCCAATTATTGTGCCACTGCCTTCCCCCTGCTCCATGCTACCTTTTCTTCCACAGCAATTCTAAGAAATATCTTGAACACTCACTCCCTACTATCCCACCAAGGTATTTACCCCCTCCACAGCTATCCTCCACTTTGATTACTATTTCTTTATCCTCCGTGGCCTCTCTGCATCTCAGCTCATTCCCAATTTCCAATCTAGGCAAAATTCTCCTGCCAAAAATCCACCTGACACTCCGACTGCATGGCTGACCTTCCTCAGACCCTTTACTGCCGTTGTTTTACCTCCTGCAACTCGTTCCCACTTCTTGTCTTCCCCCCACCAGTGTCTCCAGCATCTCAACCCATCACCACCTCTTCCCTACTTTCTTACACACGCCTCATAGCAAAATGAGAGGTTATGTTACAAAACACAGACCCTATTTTTGATACTTAAAGGCTTATATAATCAAAGAGAATCATAGCCAACACTTCTGATTCTTAAAATTCAGCCAAATAACAATGTATGCACACATAGCTTGTGTAAGAAGAGACAAGCCCACATAAAAGTGGATTAAGTAACCTGATGAATGTAAAACAGGGGAGCTTGAGATGTGAAACAAAGACGTCTTCCAGGCAGAATTCCCCCTGTGTTCCATCACTGCACTCTGGTTTTGTTAGGTTTTGGCTTTGAGACTGGGAAAGCTACTCACACTTGTGGACAACACAAAGTAAACAGGGAGCTCAGCTCTAATATGTTCCACACAAGCTCGTAAGAGCATGGGTTTGCTTATAACTAATTTAATTTCTTAGGGAAAAAGCTTTTCTTCTCTTTCTGCTCTTATTCCCTTCATCCTCCACCCTTCCCTGCATGTAGGAAAATTTGCCTGAGGGGGGCTTTAAAAATTCACCTCATTTTCCTTTCCCTCTTCCAACAAAGCTGTCACCTCTCACAACACTGCCCGGGGCTGACTCTGGCAATCACAGAGGTCCCACCTGAGCTGCTTTTCCTCCAGCTCTTCCCAGCACCGATATCAGAGGAGAGGCAGGAGCAGAGGCTGCCCAAGCCTGCTCAGAAGTGCACTCACACAGCCAGGGCACCTGCTGCTCCCACAGTTGTGCTTCTATCAGCACCTCAGGTATGTTCCTGCATGCTTTACCAACATTTCTGACCACCAAGAAGATACCACCCAATTGCTTTGCAAGCTTTGAACAATATTATTATTAGGCTTTATAAAACTGCTTAGTTAATGCATTTTTTTCTATAGCTTTTTCTCTTTGTGATTTTGCTTCAAATCCATAACCTCTCCCCAGCTTTTCTGAAAGCAGTGAGTTATACTTTGCATATTAATAACTCGTACTTTTAAGAACGAATTTCACTGGTTTAGACAGGTGGAAATTATTGATTGAAGGACTCCTTTCTATGATAAAATACAAATACTGCGAGAGAATACTGTTGAAGAAGAAGAGCCTGGAGCTCAAATTTTGATGCGCGAGTACCTTCGGTTCTGAAACTCTCTATGGTAAGTAAATAAAGTGTATTTTGCTGTTTTGAGGCTGCGTCTGTGGTTTATCGTGGCCCGAGCACGCCCGGCTGCAGTTCCGCCCGCTGCCGCCAGGCGGGGCCGTGCGGGGCAGCGCTACTGAGCGCGGGTTCCTGAGCTCGGCTTTTCCCAAAATTCTCCTTCCCACGGCACCGCGGGCCAGGCGGCATCAGCCTGCATCCCAAACACCGCCCGAACACCGCCCATCCGCCGGCAGGAATTCTATCAGAGCAAAGCAGTGTTTGCTGCATGTGCTGAGGGCAACAGAAGGCGCCTGGAGAGAGCTCGGTACCAGCAAAGCCCAGCTCAGCCAGCACAGCCCTGCTCTAAAGTACCTCACCAGCAAATGGCTTCAGCAAAGCCTTTTTAAACACATTCTGCAGTTTCCTGCTGCTGCCTCTTCTTTTGTGCCATTTTCTTCATTAGTTCTATTCTTTATTCTAATTCTTTGCTGCGGAACAGTTGAGCTTAGCCTGGCAAGACAGCTCCACCTTTGATCACATAATCCTGGCACTAAACAGCCTGACACTATGAAATTTTTGCAGTTTCGGTATGGCTAAAAATACAAAGCATTGCCTGTAATTTGTCAGTAATTACCTTTTTCACATAAAGTAAGAACCAGAGATAAAATATGGGTTCCTTTGTTTTTTTCTGCTATGCCTCCTTTAGTCCTCAAGTAAACAGGACTTAATTACAGCTGTTAAAATAATGCCACAGTTTCTTAGCTGACATCTATTCCCTCACTCCAAAAAAACCCAATTACAATCCCTAAGGGAAAGATTTTCCTCACTCCATCCACCAAGATCTACGCAGTCAGAAGGAAACGTAAAATAAATTGTTCAAAGGAAATATCACAGGTTTTTAAATCTAAACTGTTTTCAACTATTTTCTGTGCTCAAGGGCATGTTACAGATTTTTACAAAGTAACTGTTAATGTGATCAGAGTAGATGTCATCTTGAAAGTCCATAGGTCTCAGCATATAAAAGTGACTTGCAAACTTCAGAATATAGAAACATAGGCTGATTCCCAGCAATTACTGGCAAATTAAGCAGGTCCTGCCTGAGTGAACAGAAAAATGTGTGTTAAAGTTTTCCCACAATTATTTTCAGAGTAATGGTTTTTGATATTGTACTTTATACAAGTAAGCTGCAGTCAGAAAGGCAGTGGGGGGGTGTCCTTTCTAACATTGGCACTCCTTCAACATCAAACATCAAACATCAAACCCCAGTCTCCAGTACTTTATTCAGAAGTATTTATTCATGTTCTCCCTTTACAGCCCTCTCAGGCCACGTCCATGCTGTGAATAAAGAGTGGCCCAGCCAGGGAGCTGAACACTAGCCCAGGACAGCCCACACCCCTCGAGCATTGCCTCATTCCCTGGCTCTGCTCACACCCATTCCTGCCAAAACAAACCTGCTCCTGACGTGTTAGACCTGAGAAAGATACTTGGGGCCAGTGAGCCTGCTGGGGTCAGGGGTTAGTCCCTGACCCATTTTCATTTAGCAGCAGGCTGAAGGCAATGGACCCAACTCTGATGTCATCAGAAGGTGAAAAGCGTTTATGATCCGCTCTGATCTTGCATATCATAATAAATCTTGCCTTTATGGGTTGATTTCATGAGATTGAGTTAAGAATTAGCAAAATTAAACACCCTCTTCTTTTTTTTTTTTTTTTTGTTCACTTCTGAGGTAGCTCCAGTACATTGATGTGGATCAAGGTCTACTTGTTTTCCACCAGCTCATTTTTTAACCACTTGAAAAATATCCTACACTTCATCTCTAAACTTCCCACGTGTGCTTTTGACAGATAAACTGTTCTTCTGCTGCTCCCTTCACTGAAACATGTTGTTTATCTTAATGAGTTTGGAAAATAACCTCAAAATACCACACTTAGATGGAAAAATGCATTACTTTGTTTAGAAAATCATTATTAAACCCAAAGATTTTAACTCCTCTCCCTCCACAGGACCAAATTAAAGGAGCTAATAGTGAATGTGCCATGTCAGTATTGTGCATTTACAAAAATCCAATGAAAAATTGCTAAATTCACAATTCCATTAGGATTCTTCAAACTACCTGTACATGACAAGTGTATAAAAACAGGATAAAACTTATTGAAAGATTTCTCTATCTTTAGAAGTCTTCCTTTCAACTGTTCTCACACAACCAACTAAGTCAAAATATTATTCTACAGCAGAAAATCCTTCACAGTGCAATTCATCCCAAGGAAGTCCTCGGAGATGGCTGGGCAGCAAGGGAGTCAAACTGCTGTAGGAACAAGAATTCCAGTGCTGGAAACCTCCAGAAGCAGCCTAAAGCCTCCAGGCTCAGCAGGCTCAGCCCCCAGGCTGCTCTAGAGAGGCAGTGCCAAGATTGTGTCCTCCCACAGCAAGCACAATATTCCCTGCAGTTGATGCCTTGATGTTCCTAAATCATCTTCCATTTTGAGACAAGTGACATCCATCAGCTCCTGTGCTGGCATCCTGATTGATGTCCTACAGAATTCTGGTTTCTGCTGTTCTTTGGGAAGTAACAGGAGATCACATGAAAGAAGATGTCATTTCTCAAGGGTAGGAGCTGCCCTCCTGTCTCAGGTCTGTGTGCTGTGTTAACATCAACAAAGCCAAACTCCCCCAGTATAACTCCTCAAGAAATCCCTCTAGCAATGGAGCATATTCCATAATACCACAGCACATTTGAATGGGTTCTTTTTCAAGAATGGTGTTTATCTTTCTTTTCAAGAAGTCCAAAATTCCACACGTTATGACAGAAAATAATTCACAACACAGTAAAGGAAATTCAACAATTTTGATTCTCTCAAAATGGGTCTTGGCTGTCAGAAGTTTAGAATATACAGAATTAAGTGAATGTTTCTTTCTCATAATAATCAAATACAATTAAAAACCATCTTGTACTTTCTACCCCTCTCTGATGTCCCAGGCTGCCACCATAATGCAATGTTTGCATTTTTTTAAAACTACACAAATTTGGCATATACTCACCTATAGAAAAATGTATCTGAAAAGCAGAGAGTGAGATGTATGAAGTGTTTTACATCACTGGTGATGTATCAGCCTTACGTATAATTCACTCTTGAAGGAAGGAAATACTAAACCTTCTCTCTCAAGCCTACAACAACATTTGCTCACACAACATGCTCTCCCTGCAAAGACACCGGTAGGCTTTAGAAACAATTTGTCTGGGAATGTTCTAAAATGTTTCCCTCTCTCTACACTGCTTTTGAAGACAGTCACAGCAAGTGAGGTCTCTCTTAATGCATCCCCTGTCAGAGGATCCTGGGACAGACACTGCAGACAGGAGAGAGCAGTGAAATTAAATAGCAAACTGTTCAATGATTCTGAGAACTCGCTGGTTCCCTGATTTTGGTCAGTTTTAGGGGAAGGGAAAACCCCACCACCTGACACTGGAATAAATAACATCTTTTGCACCCACAGGCAGGCTCTTCCAAGAGATGAAAGTTCAGGGTACCATGCCTCACAACCAATTTGGGTCACTTTTAACAAGTGCAGTTTGATGAGATATTATAATCTTGGTGTTATATACAAAAGATTCTAAACTATAGCCAGTGTTATAGTAGACATCCACAAATGAAGGCTTAGGGCTTTTTTCTCTGAACAGTTTACATTTTCACTATTGTGTGATCATTTAAAATTTGAAAGAAAAAAAAATGTACTAAAACATTTGAAATCTTTAAACAATCTTTTTCATTTTATAAATGGAAAATGTAAAGTCACCTAAAAATCACTGACCTTTTCTAATTTTTCAAAGTGTTCTCTGAGGAACTTCATGGGTCGGTCTGGCTTTGCTATACAGAGGTTTACAATGCATTCTTTTAAAATCTGTTGGATGTTGTGTTTCTGAACATAGAGTTCACATCCCTTCAGGCTCTCATCTTCTTCCACATTGCAGGAAGCAGCAGCAGCCATCTTCAGGCTTGTAAACAGAAAACACAACCTAGGTAAGAAAATGGTGCAAGAAAGAGATAAGAGACAGTTCCCAAACCTTTGTCAGAGAGATCTGAAGAGCAAAGATGTTTTCATATTGCCTGTTGCCTATTGAGGACCTATTCAATTTGGACATTTTGATGTTCTGGGGTTGTACGTGGAAATGCTGAACTGTGTCATCTTTGTATCATCAACATCCCACCAAGTACACAAAGAGGATTTTAACTCCTAGATAGTGATCGATCTTTGGAAAAAAAAAACCAACAAGCCAGTGAAATTAACCCTACGAGGCACGGAGTTTCAAAGACACTATTAAATGATGGCGTAAAGCCCTGCTTTGCTCTCCCCGGGGGGGACTCGCTCCTGTCACCAGAAACCCAGCTTTTTGCTACAGAGATTTTTGGGCAATTTTAGCATCTCTCCCTTTCCTAGCCAGCGACCCTTCGCGGCCCCGGGGAGGAGCGGGCACAGCCCCCGAAGGGAATTGAATTCCCCGAAGGGAAGTTTGATGACCTGGGGGGAGAACAGCCCCAAACCCTCTTCATTTCCCCCAGCGAGGTTCTGACCGCTGCGTTACGAGCCCAGAACGCCAGGGCAGCTTTACCCCGGCGCCGGCCTCTCTGCCCGGCTCTGTCGATGCCGGGGAGCAGCCGGGGCTGTGCGGGGCTGTGCGGGGCAGGCCCCGGGAGGCTCCGAGCGCCGGGGAAGTGCCCCGGGCCCGGGGCGGGCCCCGCGGCAGCGCATCCCCGGCCCCGGCCGGGCGGATCTGCCGCCGCTGTCCCTGTCCCTGTCCCTGTCCCTGTCTCTGCCCCTGTCCCTGTTCCGCCGCACGGCTCCGCGCCAGGCCGGGCCCGGGGAAGGAACGGAGAGCCCGGTAAATACCTGGTGGCCGGAGCCGGCTGAGCGGCGGCGCCTCCTCTGTCCTGGCCGGCGGTGNGGACCGACCGCTCCGCTCCGAACCGAGCGGGACCGACCGCTCCGAACCGAGCGGCACCGAGCCCTCCGAAACGAGCGGCACCGAGCCCTCGGCTGCGAACCGAGCGGCACCGACCGCTCCGCTCCGAACCGCGCCGCACGGACCCGCTCCGCTCTGCACGGAGCCACAGGGGATGGCAGGGCCTGGCCTGGCCTGGCTGCTCCGCACCGCCGGCCGGAGGACAGGCTAGCGAAGGAAGACGAGCCCGGCCACGATGGACAATGGTCTGGCCGTCAAGAACAGGCCTGGCCACCAAGGACAGTCTGGATGTGTGAAGTGGCCAGACCATGAAGGATGGGCACGGCCATGAAGGACAGCAGCCTGGCTGTGACACATGGCCCGGCCAGAAAGGGTGGCTTGGGCACAAGCTGGCCGTGGAACATCCTGACCAGCCTGGATGATGAGCTGGCCGGGCAGGACGGGCTGCTGAGCCAAGGCAGGCGCACGGTGGCCACAGCGCTGTCTGTGGCACATGTGCCAGCCCTGCTGGGCACCCACGGCTCGGGAAGGGCTGGGAAGGGTGGCTCACCAGCTCTGCCCAGGGGCATTTAGAGCAAAGCCATCACACCCAGCAGCACCTCTGTGCAGGGCCATGAGGAGTGTGGCCACAGCTGGGATTCAGCCATGGGCCAGCACGGGCTGTCAGGAATATTCCCGTGCACGCCTGTGTTCCTTCTGTTACCAGGAAATTCACATTCATGGTTCCCATAGAATAAAGGGTGAGACAGGACTCCAAAAGATCACAGTCAAGCTAGGAGAAACACAACAAGAGAATAAACTCTGCTGGTAAACACAGAGACATTTAAAAATAATAATTTGAAATAGTTCTGTAGTTTATTGCACTTTAGATTCGGTGTGATCACTCAAGAAAAGGACCCTGAGAATCCTTTTGGTTTGATGTCTGTTCCTTGCAGTCACCAGAGGAGAACACAAAACACGAGGTTGTGTGAAGTACACGTAAGCAGAACATAAACACAATGTATATACACATTAGCTAATACAAATAAACACAAAAAAGTATACAAGGCTGTTACAGAAACTGACTTCTGCCCGTGCTGTTCGATCCCTCCAGAGAACAAACAGCGGGGGAAGTGGCACATGTGAAAGTGACACATGTGAAAGTGGCACATGTGAAAGTGGCACATGTGAAAGTGACACATGTGAAAGTGACACATGTGAAAGTGACACATGTGAAAGTGGCACATGTGAAAGTGGCACATGTGAAAGTGACACATGTGAAAGTGACACATGTGAAAGTGGCACATGTGAAAGTGGCCGGGCACGGAGCCCCCGGCGCTGTCGCCCTCCCGTTCCCCTCAGCCCTCGCCCCACCCGCGGGCATCTCCCGGGCTGGCACCGCGTGTCCCCNCGCCTCCCACCGTCTGCCGAGGTGCCCGGGGCGCGGCGGAGGCCGCTGTCACCCTGTCCCCGTCTCTGTCCCTGACCCTTATCCACGCTCTATCCCTGTCCCTCCCACTCTCTGTCTCTGTCCCTGCCCCGCTCTCTGTCCCTATCCCTGTCCCTATCCCTATCACTGTCCCTGTCCCTCTCTGTCCCTGTCTCTGTCCCTCTCTCTGTCCCTGTCTCT
>VXAX01006171.1:319903-356279 GCA_013399835.1 Leptocoma aspasia | reverse complement strand
CGCGGAGCCCAGCGAGGAGCTGCGGCTCGGCCTGGTGCAGCTGCTGAGCCTCCTGCTGCAGCGCTGCGGCGCCTCCACGGCCCCCTACCTCGGCGACATCGCCCGCGTCCTCCAGGCCACCCTGCTCGACCACTATGCCGAGGTCAGGCGGGAGAGTTGCCGGTGTGCCGTGGCCTGCGCCAGGGCCGTGCCAGGTGGGGCTGAGGGAAGGGTGATGTGATGGGGGCTAGGGGGGAACAGGGATGCGGGCAGGGGAGAGATGAGAGGTCGCACACACCCTCACAGGTGTGCTTGGCAGGGTTTGGAGGATCTGTTGGAGAAGAACCGTGCCAGGAATGTAGGCTGAGCTGTGAGGTGTGGGTAGTAGCAGGAGGAGGGGCAAGGGGAGGGTGTGTGGTGGGCAGCGTTCAGCTCTGATACTGTATAAAGTTAAAGCAGCCTGCTGCATAAACACAGCAACAGTAGTCAGGCGCTGTTCGTAGTGGTGCAGAAATCGTGTTGCTCCAGATTTGTCACCCACATAGAGAAAGAAATAGAATTATGGGATAGCATTAAGCCCCCCGCAAATGGACTAATGCATTTACATTAGCACAAGCAAAATCAGCTTGTACTGCTGGCCCCAAGAGCTGTTGGATGTCATGGATATATCCATGCTACATAGAATCAGAGAGTGGTTTGGGTTTGAAGGGACCTTAAAGATCATTTAGATCATCCTCTACCATGGACAGGGATCCTGCCCTATGGGAACTCACATGGTTGATGTTTCTGTCTTTCTGCCCTAACAGAGCACTTCCACATGCAGTCAGAGTCTCTGATAAAACCCCTAATGCAGACAATTTCCCACCAACACTACAGAGTTCGTGTTGATGTGATTCAGGCTACTGGAGCAGTGATACAGTTTGGGAATGGAAAGTCCGTGGATGATGTCCTGTCTCATCTGGCCCAGAGGTTATTTGATGAGATTCCCAAGGTGTGCTTTTCTTCCTTCTTTTATTAGCATTTATTTTAAGTCTGTTTAAACCCCATCCCAATGGAGTGGGTTTCTTGGTGTTTCTCTCCCTGCTTCCCCTGTTTCCAGCTGTCTTGCATTCAGCTGAGATCTGTAAATGTCTGTTGTGGTTTAATCCCAGATGGGAATTAAGGACCACACAGCCCCTTGCTCACTCCCAGCTCATGTCACCTGTCCTGGCATTGCTCTGTTTGTGCAGCTCCTCCCTCACTAGCAGAGCCTGAGATACCCAAAAGTCCTTGACTTAGGGAAAACTCTGCTGAGCAACAAGTAAACATCAGTGTGTTATCAGCATTGCTCTCACACTAAATCCAAAAAAAATAGCACCATCCCAGCTGCTAAGATGAACTCTGTCCCAGCTGAAAGCAGGACAATGTCCCACCCAGGCTGTATCAGTTGAAATCTGTCCCAAACCAATGCTGGTGACTGCTGGTGACAGCTCAGCAAGGTGTTGAGGATTGTAGGCACCTTCTTGTTCTAATGGGTGCCTTCAATTCTGTCTTAAATTCTCTGTCACATCTCTCTGGGCCTTCATTCTCTGGCCTTTTCAGATGCTTAACAAACATGGTATGAGTCCCTTTATAAGATGAAACTGAAGAAGTAATTTTAAAATTAATCTTACCTTTGTAGTGAACAGAGAAAATTTTCTTTTGGAAATCTATAAATTCCAGAGCAATGTACATTTCTTACATTCTTAGGAAGGAATTAACTATGAGAATTTAGTTTTCTGAGTTAGGTCTGTATCTTGTCTTCCTCTCAGAGCTGTGCTTTTGTGCAGCAAACAGAGTGAAAAATGAGAATGTGATTCCTTGTGTGTTCCTTAAGATGCTTCTTGCAAATGAGTAAATGCTGAGTTCTTGTTATTTCTTCTGAGAGTATTGATGTGCTTCACCACATCTTATATACAGAAAGCAAATACTGTTTTTAATATTTTTCTGTTATTTTCCTGACACCTTTAAAATAGTTTTTTTGTCTCCCTGTAGGTACGGCACGCTGTAACAACTGTCATTGGAGAATGGTTGTTGCACCTACGAGACAGATACTCATATTTTCACAAGCTGATCCCTCTGCTGCTTGGCAGCTTTGCTGATGAAATTCCTGAAAATACGTAAGTGGAACATTTTGTCTTTTTTTTCTGCCCTTAAATAGATGTCAAAGAAGTGTTCCTAAGTTCACAGATGTCTTGCTTGGAGGACAGAACCCCCACTTCTGTTTGTTAGTTAGTTTGTTTGTTTTTTCTTAGACTGAAAATGTTAGCATTATCTTCAGTAACTTTTGTTATACTGTCCTTTTGTGCTACATTCAATTAAATGTGAGAGAGACAGAGACAGGGGTGGGCAGAGACGGAATTATCCCTTGGGAGAAGAAGCCTCTGTCCACTGAGTACAAAAGAAATATAAACCCTCAACTTAATGTGCCTAGGTTAAGTGGCAGGAATGCTTCCCACCCTTCCAGCTGAATTCAAGTGGGCAGCNAAAATATATATATAATTATTTAAATTATTTCTATTAAATTTAAATTTTAAAAAGTGATTGCTCAGTAACCTCATTCTTTTTTGATTTTGTTAATCCAAAAATTCATTCTGGAGAAAGTAAATGAGGCTGCCTATGCTGCAAAGAAAGGTAGGGCAGTGGTGCAGAAACAGCAGTAAGTTCTACATCAACCAGCAGCCAGGTGCACTGTGGGCACAGAAATGACTGGAAAGGAAGGCAGGAGGAAAGAGTCCAGGAGCTAAGTCCTTGAATAAAGAGTGCAGGTCACAGCATTAATGATCCACATAATTGGTATGGAAGAAAACTTTGCAATTAAATTATTTCAGACTTCTCTGTGAGACACTGGGATGCTACCTAAAATCTGCCAATGTACATGAAGAATGTGGGAACAGAGTAATTTCCTTTATTATACACAAAACCCCCAAGATATGCAGGATGGGTAGTTTACTTTTTAGTACCATATGATTTATAGGTGGCTTTCAAACATTGTGTTTGCAGTAGCTTGAAGCTTGTTTCCTGTCTTGGGTTCACAAAGTTAATGTTTAAAAATATGCATATGGGAGTTGGGGGAAGAGAGAGTTTAACTGGCTCATTTATTGATTTCTATACTCATATTTAACTGAACAAAAACTCTTTTGGTGTGAAAGAACAGGTTCATGCTTGACTTGTGCCTACATGACAATCACATCACAGAATACCCAGCAGCAAAATCCTTTCCATGACAGTGGGTTCCGGAGTTCTTTCTTCTTTGAAATTACACTTCTTTTTTTTTTCTTTAAAGTTGTTTTACTCAGTAATGCTTGAATGAAAGGGGAAGCTCTTCATAATGGTGACTGGTTTGACAGAACTGTTTAGCTTTGAAGGCAGGCAAGTTGATCTGTCATCCTTCCCAATCTTTTTTCTTTCCTCCTTATTTTATATATAATTTTACCTCGGGGGTTTGGAAATGCTAAAGAGCGCTTTTACTTCCACTAGTCGTGGCAGAAACATATTTCTTCTCCTGGCAGTCAGAGACTCTTTTAACAGGCATAAACTGATGAAGTTGAATGTCTAAGCTCCAGTCACTTACTTTGCAATGACTGTGATATAGTGAAGGTCGTAAAAGGTTTAATTTCATTCTCCTTGGAACAGTGATTACCATTTGTACAGCTGATGGGGTTATCTTGGTCAGTTTTGTCTAGGAGTGTGTTGGGGTTTGTGTGTGTAATCTGTTCTAGTGGGACTTTTTAGAAAGTGACATCTACCAATTACTTCAAAATTAAATTATATGTGATCTCCTAAATAATCTTCTTGGCACAATAAATATGCTTCATGAATTTGGGCAACATTCCAGCCCCACATTAAATTGAATTTTCATGCATTTTCTTGGTGGAATGATGCAGTTAAGGCTTGAATGTGACATATATGTGTGTATTTATATATATGTGCATATGTAACTAAAGAATATTTTAAAGAAATGGCCTGATATATTTGGACTTGAGTCTCAAGTTAATGGTGACATTTAGGTATCATTTCTTGCTGTTTATCTTTACTTCCAAGTTGCATGTCTTAGAGTCATGCTTGATATGACAAATAGAAGAAAAATCAGAGGAAAGAATGATTGGCTGCTTAATCCTACAGATACAAAACTTTATCAGAGACACTAATATACCTTATGTGATGTCCTNTACTGTTTTTAATATTTTTCTGTTATTTTCCTGACACCTTTAAAATAGTTTTTTTGTCTCCCTGTAGGTACGGCACGCTGTAACAACTGTCATTGGAGAATGGTTGTTGCACCTACGAGACAGATACTCATATTTTCACAAGCTGATCCCTCTGCTGCTTGGCAGCTTTGCTGATGAAATTCCTGAAAATACGTAAGTGGAACATTTTGTCTTTTTTTTCTGCCCTTAAATAGATGTCAAAGAAGTGTTCCTAAGTTCACAGATGTCTTGCTTGGAGGACAGAACCCCCACTTCTGTTTGTTAGTTAGTTTGTTTGTTTTTTCTTAGACTGAAAATGTTAGCATTATCTTCAGTAACTTTTGTTATACTGTCCTTTTGTGCTACATTCAATTAAATGTGAGAGAGACAGAGACAGGGGTGGGCAGAGACGGAATTATCCCTTGGGAGAAGAAGCCTCTGTCCACTGAGTACAAAAGAAATATAAACCCTCAACTTAATGTGCCTAGGTTAAGTGGCAGGAATGCTTCCCACCCTTCCAGCTGAATTCAAGTGGGCAGCTTTTCCAGAAGTCTCATTTTAAAGTGTTTTTATCTGGGGGCATGGTGGTATAAAACTCTTACTTTATATCTAGGAAACTTGCTTGGACCTACTGGGAAAAGATAGGCTTGCAATGGGAGAAAGAGAATGAAGAAGATTTGAAGGATAAGATGGATTTTGGTGTTTCACCATCTCATTATCCCAAAGGAGGTAAATGTTGCACTGAAAGTGGTTTTGCTTGGTGAATAATCTCCAAGAGCTGCAGTGCAGTACTGGCAGCAGAGCAGGATGTGTAATATTCATTACAATGTGTAATATTAATGTAGAGGGGTAGCACATATAAAATATATNAAAGTTAATGTTTAAAAATATGCATATGGGAGTTGGGGGAAGAGAGAGTTTAACTGGCTCATTTATTGATTTCTATACTCATATTTAACTGAACAAAAACTCTTTTGGTGTGAAAGAACAGGTTCATGCTTGACTTGTGCCTACATGACAATCACATCACAGAATACCCAGCAGCAAAATCCTTTCCATGACAGTGGGTTCCGGAGTTCTTTCTTCTTTGAAATTACACTTCTTTTTTTTTTCTTTAAAGTTGTTTTACTCAGTAATGCTTGAATGAAAGGGGAAGCTCTTCATAATGGTGACTGGTTTGACAGAACTGTTTAGCTTTGAAGGCAGGCAAGTTGATCTGTCATCCTTCCCAATCTTTTTTCTTTCCTCCTTATTTTATATATAATTTTACCTCGGGGGTTTGGAAATGCTAAAGAGCGCTTTTACTTCCACTAGTCGTGGCAGAAACATATTTCTTCTCCTGGCAGTCAGAGACTCTTTTAACAGGCATAAACTGATGAAGTTGAATGTCTAAGCTCCAGTCACTTACTTTGCAATGACTGTGATATAGTGAAGGTCGTAAAAGGTTTAATTTCATTCTCCTTGGAACAGTGATTACCATTTGTACAGCTGATGGGGTTATCTTGGTCAGTTTTGTCTAGGAGTGTGTTGGGGTTTGTGTGTGTAATCTGTTCTAGTGGGACTTTTTAGAAAGTGACATCTACCAATTACTTCAAAATTAAATTATATGTGATCTCCTAAATAATCTTCTTGGCACAATAAATATGCTTCATGAATTTGGGCAACATTCCAGCCCCACATTAAATTGAATTTTCATGCATTTTCTTGGTGGAATGATGCAGTTAAGGCTTGAATGTGACATATATGTGTGTATTTATATATATGTGCATATGTAACTAAAGAATATTTTAAAGAAATGGCCTGATATATTTGGACTTGAGTCTCAAGTTAATGGTGACATTTAGGTATCATTTCTTGCTGTTTATCTTTACTTCCAAGTTGCATGTCTTAGAGTCATGCTTGATATGACAAATAGAAGAAAAATCAGAGGAAAGAATGATTGGCTGCTTAATCCTACAGATACAAAACTTTATCAGAGACACTAATATACCTTATGTGATGTCCTGCCACAGGCTGTGTATGGATGATTGTTATTATATGTGTCCTTTCTCTTTGCTCTCCACAAACATTTGGTTGGTTTGGTTTTTTGGAGGGGGGTTTATATTGGGTTTTTTTTTAATATGATAATGTTGTATTTTAGTACTTTGTTGCCATTTCTTGTGATTTTATTGTACTGGAATATTTTTTCCAACTGGGAGTCTGTACTACATTTTACTTAAGTAGCTTTGTCCAGCTGTCAGACTAATGGACCTGCCACAGGAGCCCCTGCTTTGATCTCCTAGTGACAGATCCTGCAGGTCAGAGGGGGACCAGAGGGAGACCTGGTGTCATCCAGGCAACTGCACAGCTTGCACTGAGCCCCAGCACTCATTGCCTCAGGATACAGGTGCAGACAGTTTATAGCAGGGAAGTCTTTGACAGGAGTAGCTACAGGGATAAATGCCTGCATTTGAACATCTGAAATGAAGGAATTGCTGATAAAGAATGGTCCAAATTCTTCAAACAAAATTCTGCCTCGGGTCGAATAGGATGCCAGTCTGTATTTGCTGTCTCAAGTTGATTTCTTTATTTGACCTTTTGCTACTCATTGTCAGCTTTCATAATCCAGAATGTTTCCTCCATTGACAAAAGAAGGAGCAATTCGTGTCCTGATGCTTGAATTTTATTTTTTTCCCTAGTTAGTTATTTCATAGGTATTTTTAAGCCTTTTGTATCCTCAGACCATTTACTTTAGTCAGTTTTCCTTTTAGCATTTGTAGTTACACAGGCCAGTGCAGGAAAATATCCTGAGACAGCTCAGTCATTTTCTTCCTGAGCATTTACAGAACTCTCTATCAGAAATAAAAAATGCACTCACACATTCAGTGTATTTTGACACCTCATAATGAATGATGTCTCTTTCTTAAAACAGCATGTGAACATTGTGAGTGGCAATTATGAAATCGTGCTTCTCAAAGAACAACTTTTCAGATTTTGTTTGTAAAAACATATACAGTGTTAAGAAAAGAAAACAGACTGTAGAAGAAAAATCGCTAGAAAAGTTTATTGCTGTTTTTTGGAAAGTGCTGTCACAGCTTTATCTGTAAAGTGCAGAACAGGATGTTTGCTAGATGCTTGTGATATTGATCAAGTTGCTCGTCTGAATCTCAGTGATTTATAAATTAACTAACAAGTAAACTTGATGGTTACCAAGACAGTACAGTAGGCACTTGTTGGGAAAGGTAAGTTTGTTAGTTGTCCAGAAATCTGCATCCTTTGTTGAGGCAGGGAATATATATTTGTAACACTTTTGGTTTCTGTTTGAAATAACCACAAAAACTCACTTTCCACAAAGTCGTTACAAATTAAATTCAGTCTTAAGAAAAACAAATATATCCCCCCAACTCCTGTGTCATCATTTTGAATGTATTATTCAGTTTTTGAAACATTGAAGAGGCACTTCAGTGAGCTGCTTCTCCTGGAAAAGCCTTAGAAAGGAGGTTATGTAATAGCTGTGATTTTTAAAACACTATCAGTTTGTTGGCCTGATCTATGACACAGCATCTGTACATGCCATGGTTCCATGCCCTTTCTGCCTTCCTTTCCCAGATACGCTTTTAACCTTTTCCTTTAGAGGGCACAGTTGACATTGTCTGTTTTACTGCACCTCATGCCTTCTGTACTGTTTGTGCCTTCTGCCTTCTTTCCTCCTCCAAATTATATTGAACTCAGCATTTGCATGCAAAAGTCTTTCTTTTATTTATGTGTGTGTGTTTCAGTTTATTTTTCGTGGGATTTGTGTTGCTGTCAAAATTAAAAGGGAATTATTAAAGGGAATTATTAAAGAGAATTGAAAGGGAATTTTCCAAAGTGGGTAAAGACATGCATTCATTTCAATTCTCTTTCTCTTCTCCTTCTGTAAACATTTTAAAACATGAAATCTAAATCACCATCCAGTAATAAATACATAAATATTCAAAGAGCTGTGTGGAGTTTTAATTCTGCAATATATATCAAAGAAATGCAACTTGCACAGGTAAATTCCTCAGCAACATTTGGAATATTTTGTTCTGTGCTGAAGCAGACACCCAGAGCTCTTACCTTGCAGCTTTTAAACTTTTCTGACATTGTTATGGATTGGTTTTTCCTTTGATATTTCTTTTTGGGTTGTTTTTGTTTCTTCTAGAGACTCGACCAGGGCTGGGTTGTCGGGAACTCGTGTCAAGAAACCTCTCCAAAATTCTCCCAGGTCTCTGTCATGATATCACAGACTGGGTTGAAAGCACAAGAATCAAAGCATCCCAGCTCCTGTACACATTATTGCTGCATGCAGAGGATCACATCACCCAACACATGGAACTCCTGCTGAGAACTTTGTACCAAGCGTGCTCAGATGAAGAAAGTGAAGTGGTTAAAAATGTAAGTTTAATCTGTTAAAGTAGCTGTTGTACACTGAGTAAAGACTTTATAGTCTTCAGTCTGTCTTCTGAAGGTTGACTTTACCTTAGGTCACTGGAAATTGCCCATGACTGAAGGATCAGGCTCAGGTTTATATGGATGTTAAAAACATGTGCACATTATACTTAACTAATCTGTTAAAATATATGTATTCCTCTATTACTGGTATGAAGACCAATAGTAAAGTTATTTAAATACTGTTTAGTTTGTATGCCAACCCCATGAAGCACTGATAATAATCTCTCTGAAAATTATAAGCAGTGGATTAAAGTGTAAAAGCCTTGAGGCAACAAATTCAATATAAAAAAATGTGCAGGTCATGCCCTTTCAAGTTAATTTCACTTACCTCCCCCTGCTCCATAATCCAACCATGTACTGAGGTATGTTTATTCCATGTGATACCCATAGTCAGTGTTTAAATCCTTGACTCAATGCTTGGAAAATGCAGGGTGGGGGGAGGGGGTTGTGAGGAATAATTAGTTTGATTTTTACTAACAGTTGATTCTTTCAACACTTTGATCAACAAACCAGTAAAACAGATGCAGTTGAAGACATGAGATAAATTTAGCAAAAGAAAGACAGGTGGTACAAATGCTTTTACAATTTTAAGATAACATCTTCTGTTCCTGTTTCTACAGAAGGAAGAGAACATATGTATAACAAAAATATACCCACGTAACTTACTCCAAAGTTACAAATTTTATTGCTTTAGGAAATTGGAAGAATGTGTTCTGCTTACTGGCTGCAGATAGTCCAGCCCTAAATCAGGCTCTTCTTTAGGTCCTTCTCTCAGCTGGGCTATAAGAAAACATAAATACTTAGGACAATAAGGACATGTAGCCCTGCTATCCTGTCAAATTTCCTATCAAGTGCTTATTGCTATAAATCTAAATTCAAAAGTATGTGTTCAAGTAGCACACAGCTGTCCCTTGCCTTTGTTGACCATACTTGTCACTTTCTTGGAATTCCACCACTAACCTCACAGGTGTTTCCAAGAGATTTATTCCCACTCAGGAGATGATTTCAGTATTTAATTGTACTTTTGCTAGTGCCAAACATAAGATTCAGCAGCTTTTGGTTTTGAATGCCCTTTATCTCTTAGTGATGCAGCTTCTCAGGGTACTGTGATAACCTCCTCTAGTTTGTCACTGTAGGAACCCATTTCAGAGCAGCCACCAACTTGGGAAATATCCATGTCTTTCTCCAGTCTAGTAATACCAAAGGAGACCCTTTCAATTTTTTCCCCTATTAAAGTGAGCAAGCCTCAGAACAGCATTTGAGGGACAAAGTGCTAAACCACTAAATGTGCAACATCTGGTTACTCTAAATTGGAAACTTTATTACAGTGAAGGTGTACACTTTGTTTCTGTGCACTGCTTTCTCATGGAAGTTTGTCTGATGTGGGGAAGGCTGCTTGCAATGCCTTATTATGTGCTTACTGAACATGTCAAGAAAATTTTTTCATGCATATAATCATTACTGAGCGAGTGGAAAAGGCCTACAAGCCAACTGCTGAAGCATTTAAAATAACAGCTGGAATCATAAAAAGAAAAAGGCCGTGATACATTGAATGGTCTTTGTGTTTTCAGGAAAATCCTCAAGTTATTCCTGTTCTTTTTTCAGAGTGTGAAGGCGGCAGAATTGATTGGAATGTTTGTCAGCCCTAAGGTGTCTTTGAAATTAATCACCCCAGCCTTTGAGCAGACACCCAGAGCATCCTGTGTGATGGTTCTGGCTGCAGTGATTCGAGGGAGCCCAAGAGAAATCTTACAGCCTCACGTGACCCAGCTTGGCAGCACATTGTCACAGGCTGGAGTCTGTCAGAGATCTGGAGAGGTAAGGAAAGCTGCAAACACACTGCAGCATACAGGCTTTGACCTAACTACTTTTTCACTTATTCTCCCTAAATGCTGCCATTCCTATCCCTCCCTTGCACATCTGTCTCAGGATACAGTTGTGGACATGTGTCAGAGACAAAACAGGAGCTTCCCCATTCCTCCTGGGCTGTGGTGTGGTCTCCTGGGCAAATCTGCTGCTTTCAAAAACTTGCCAACAGTCCATCCTCTCAGCAGATGTAGGTTCAGGTTTGAGAACTGCTGTAAAAGACTTCATATAGTGGTAAGGAAATGAAGAGGCAAGGCAGGGAGACAAGCAGCTGTTTAGTAAGTACTGTATTAACAAAGGACTACCCTGGATGGTCCTGAGGCAGAGTTTAACCCATGTTTTGAAATTCCTTGTGTTCACAATCCAAACAAGATCATGTATTTCAATCCTCATCAGTAAAAATGACTGAAAATTTTTTATAGTCTACTGTAATTGGCATGTCAGGTTTCCCAAGATTCCCTCTTAATGTTATCTGATTTTTGTTTTGCATTATTTTCCATTTTAAAAGGCAGGTACCAGTACTTTATGTGTATATTTAGGAGCATGTTTTGTAAACTTTTGGGCTTGGTTACTTTTCTTTAAGTGGAAGTCTAGAAGTAAGACCTTTATCAATTAGAAATGTACTTCCAAGTGTATCCTTCGGTAATAGGTGAGCCAAAGACCATTTTTATTTTAGCATTTGAAGAATATTCATCAATTGCTATATAAGGAGATGAGAGAGTCTCTTAAACATGGAATGCATAACCTGCAGCATTTTTTTTCCTTCCTGTGTTCAAATGTAGAAATCTGTTAGAGATGCACAAGAGGAATCCCTGTAGTTTTCCCCACAAATGAAATCCTGGCTTTCATTCTACCAGAAGTTTGTTAGACCTCTGCTGTTAAGATGACCAAAAAAGGGCCAGTGCTGTGCCTTGAGGAACTCTGACTTCATGTCAGATGTAGGCTTCCCTTAAAACAGTTATTCATGTGTGCAGACTGAATCTGGCCTAATTGTCTTTTTGAGCCAATGTAAGAAATACATTTCAAGTTCTTCCCTCATTAGGTTTCTTCCCTAATGGAATATGTACCAGTGATGCAGGAATTAACCTTAATCTCCATGAAGCCTGTGATGATTAGGAGCTCATATAAGTGGAAGCACTATAACCTGATTGTTCAAATAACAATTCCCTGAGGTATAGCTGCAAAATTGCTATGAGGTTTAAGCTTACCACTTCCATTTGGCATTGGCTCCAGGAGTCAGATTCATCTGCAGCTGAAAGTTTGGCAGAATTGTTCCAGCCTTTAGTCTTGGAAAACAACCTCTCTCTATTTTAGCCAGCAAATGCTGCACAGGCACTGTTTAGCTAAGGATTGACCATGTCTGTGAGATTAATAACACTTATGGCTAACCTATTCCTAGACTTGATTTATTTTTTGGGAGTAAATTTGTAACAATGGCCACTTCTGTTCCCTGACAGCTTCATGCATATCTGATGCACTTTATCATAGAAGTCATGGCAAACTAACTGACAACAGTATTGACTTGAACTGGTATCAGCTGGATCAAGATAACATGAACTGTATGGCATCAAATGAGATAAATTGGCTGAGATAAAAGCAAAGGCTCAGGTTTTTTTTGGTTTATGTATTTAGCTGTCATTGTTCATCCAAAGCAGTCAAACATGGAATAATATTTCAAAGAGCTGTAACAAATATGTTATTAATTAACAAATTGTACTTCAGAAAGAGAAAGTTATATCAGCAAGCACTCCAAAATTCTTTGATGTTTTTATTCACCATTCACCAGTGGAATCATTGTGTGATTAAGAGCAGAGTCATTTATTTTGTTAACAGGACAAGGTAAACACAAACAAACAGTGTGGGAGGAAGATTATATTGTATTCTGCAAAAAGTAGAATATAGGTAATTAGAAGAACTAACATGAAATTACCAATGTAAGGGATTATACAGTGCTCAGATTTTATTGCTGTCATTTCCCATATCTCTCCTTTAAAGAAAACCTTCTATTTGCTAAGAAAACATAATAAATATGTGCTTATATTAATAAATAGGTCTTTTATATGGAGCAGCTGCTTTATTGTGTTCAAGCATTGATTGAAGTGTGCCAGGAAGACTGCAAAGAAATTAGCTCGCAGCTAATGAAAGTTTTGGTGACCATAATGGCAATACCATCTTCTCAGGACCTCAAAGAAAAGGTAAACTATGATCTGGTTTAATATTTTGTTGTGCTCTTGTCTTCTCATATTGATAAGACACTTTGTGGAAACAGAGCCATAATTATTTGTGGGGAGTATTTGTGGCTAGTCTGAGATTGTGCATCTCTGACAGTACAGACTGTTCATGGTTAGTACCAGAGTTAAGTCTGGAGCTGGGTTTACAATTTGGGACAACAGAGCCTGGAGAATTATGTTTCTTCATAACTTTGATTAAAAGCTCATAGAGTTAAAATACATTCTGGTTCCAGAAAAGGCCCTGGAATTCTGTTTTATTTTGTGGTCAAAAGCATCTAGTATGGGTCTGTAGCTGCAGTTACAACTATAATTTTCTTTTTCTGTAAGTGTGTTTAGGTTAGGTTTCAGAATAGATGGCTTGAGGTGCTTTCCTGGAGCATGGGAATCTCCAGCATGGATGGGGGCAGCCATGGGCCTAGTAGAGCACTTTTTTTGGGTGGGTATTAACCACCTGTCCACAGTTAGGTAAAGTTTTGGAACAAGAAGTGTCCAAGATTTTATGTTTGTACTGGATTCTGCAAAGCCTTGGGCATGCTGGTGGTGCTGGTTGAACTGTTGCTGTTTACCTTTCAGTAGATATAAGTCACTGTGAATGTTTGGTTATACACAGGAAAAAACTGACATTTATTTCCTGATTGTTAAAGAACAATTCACTCAGAGGTCAAGAGTACTTCTAGCCTTAAAAATGTGATGGTTTCATAGTGATTTTTTCATCTTTAGCCAAATATCAGACTGATTTTACAGTAGTTGACCTTTTTACCTCCCCACAAGAAACAAAAGTTTAAATGTCACAGGAATGCTTTAAAATCAAGGACAGCTGTACATGCCCAGATAATAGATGAGCTTTTTTGGCTCAGCATTATCTCACCCCCTTATTTTTCTCTTCCTCTTTCTTCCCCGAGCTAAATATCATATAAATCAGCGAGCCATCCTCATGCAGTACAATTATGACCTATCCCAGTTGTCTTTTTTCAAACACACACCTTAAGTGCAGTGGCTATTCCACTTCCTTTCCCCTTGCTCCCAGGCATGGTATTCCACAGGCCTGTGTAGCATCAGTATTTATGGCCCCAGAGCTGACAGGCTGCCTCCAAGGAGGCGCTGGCTCAGAAAGCTCTTCGGAAAGAAATAAAGTGGAACAAAGCTTGAAACAAATATTGAAAAGACTTTGCAGGTCAAAGAGGGGTGGGATGATGATCTGTCTTATGGAGAGTGGGATTTGGGGGGGTTTGGAGTTCTTGTTCGTTTGCTTGGGGGGTTTTTTTAGACAAAAAATGGGTCTGGGTAAGCCTTAGACAGATGGATCTGGAATGTTTTGTGGTATCTTGCCTGTTTATCCCTGCAGTGGTCTGTAAAGTCAGCAATGGCCACTTAAAACCTTACAACTTCATACTCCTATGAAGAAAGCAGTTTCATGGAGATAAATCCTGATTTTCCTAAATGGAAAACTTAATCTCCTGAGATTATTAAAGGTTTAAGATGTTCCTGCAGTTCCAGATGATTTTTTAAGTTGACAGTACTTTGGATGAGAATCCTTTTTCTCATTAGCCTTTCTTTCAGCTAGACACATACAAAATCTGGCAGTGAGATTACATAATTGCAATATTTCAAAATTGTCACAAAGACAAATATGGCTTGAATTTTCTTTTTTTCCCTCCAGTTACTGATTATTCCAAAACTTCAAAGTGAGCTGTACATCTCGGAGAAGGCAAGAATCCCTGTTAAAATAGCATAGGAACATGTAGAACAAAAGTATCACAGCTGCTGTATGAGCATGAATTTTTTTGTTCAGAAAAGAAATCTGTATTCAAACTCAAAAGATTTTGAGTAGAAACATAAATTATTCAAAAATTTGCATTATGGAACTTTAATCAGGCTTTATTGTAAGGGGACAGAAGACCACTGAGATAGTGGAGACCACACCTGCTGTGACCTGGTGGTGAACGCTCAGGTCTGGCCTGATTTTTGGCTCTGTGTCCCTGGTGTTTGTGGGTGTTTGGGGCTGAGGGAATGGACCAAGGCCACCAGCTGAGCCCAGCAGAGGCACGAGCAGGAGGGTGGCTCACAGCCCCAGAGAGTGAGGCTGTAGCAGTTGGTGGAGTCTGTTGGGCATGATTTGAGCTTGCCAGGGGTTAACTGGTGACCTAAAGATAAGGTTTTGTTTCATCACCAGTGCCCTGTGCTATCCTGGTTCTTCTTTCAGCACACTGATTATTAGCAGGAAAATACTGTGTCATTGATCTTGTTAGCTTTTAAATAGAGGAAAGAAAATCACCTTCATTTTTATTTAACTGTGAGACATTGCTTAATGAGAAAATGTGCATAACTCTGCTGGCATATTTAATTTATTATCTCTTTTTTTGTTTTTAATTGCATTCTTGAAACCATGGAATTTACTTTAAATCATATGTGAACAATGCATTATTTTGTATCTCTTGTTCAATGGAAAAAATCTTGTGTGTTATGATGGGATTAATAATGAGGAATAGTTTCTGTCCTGACACATTCTGTTAAATGTTCCAATTAATTTACAAGTAACTTATATGTAAAATATTCATTTATCTGAGTTGTTTTGGCTGTCTGGCAGAATGCTTCCATAAAGGAGAGATCTATTGTGCTTGAGGCAGGCAAATCTGCTTTAAGAGTAACCTTTGTCCTTAGCAAATCCTGATTTATTTATTTTTTTCTCAGAATTCACATTTATTTTCTCCACATCTGGTTCTTCCATAAAAACATCTTTGTCTGGCGAGTGATTAGTCTGGAAGAGTCTAAAGGTCCTAGACATGTTTGAGCTAACTTGTGTGGTTGAGTTCAGCTTAAAAATATTAAAAACATGAGTACAATTTGTAGTTCTACTGAAGCACTTGGAGTCAAATGATGTCACTCCCAGCACTGCACTCCGTCTGTCCCTGCTGGAGCTGGCCCTGCTGGCAGCACATGTTATTGCTTAGTGAGGTTCCTAACGGTGCCTTGCTCCCCATTCTTGATTCACAGTCTACTGAAATCACCAAGACTACAGATCCTGCTTCCAGCACGCTTTAATCTCTTCCTTGGAGAAGTTTTATACTTCTGGTAGGAGCCTTCAGGAACTGTAAAAGCAAATTTTCATTTGCTTTGAAACACATCTGCTGCAAGTGATTAGGAAAATCTATAGGCATCCTTGCCAAGCATGTTCATTCTGGAATTCATCTAGTAGTTCTTTTTACATGTTCAATTTGTGCATGTTTTATTTGCATGTCTCACAGAATAGTCTTAACTTGAAATATGAAGAAGATATTTCTGATGTAATAGTGAGTTTTGGTACTTTTAAGCAACAGAAGTTGAAAATTTCAAAATGAGCCTGCCCAGCTACTACAAAGAGAGAGCATCTTTCATAATTAAAACAGGGGGCAGAAAGGGAAGAGGGGAAATGCCATGTCTTCTTACTTACAACAGCAATAGTTTCTGGAAGCTGCCATGGCTTGGGATTGTGAGAAATTCCCCCATGTTTATGTTTTAAAGCATTCTTAAATTAAGGAGAAAAATCACTGCATCTTTAAAACCACTAAGAGCCTTTTTTATGATGTGGTTAGTTTTTGGATAGGTCTGCACATGGATTAGAGACTCTCGTTTTACTGTTAGGTTGCTGTGTTCCTGATGATTTCATTTTGAAATCAGAACAAATGTTTCACTTCAAATAAAAGTTAATGGATGTAGTATGGACAGACATTAAATATCAGCCTTGATTATTTAATAGAAACTATGAAAATCTTCCCATGTCCCTTCTGCTCTTACAGAATGAGTTTTAAAGGCTTGGGGATTTTTTTAATGGTTTCAGTTAAGTATCCTGTCTCTGTTCTAACAGGTGGAGAAAACAATGTCTTCATTAGCTGAAGTGCAGCAACTGGAAAGTTTTCACTGTCTCTACAAGCAGCACATAATTCAGCTGCTGGAGTGGGTTTCAGAGTCGTGTGAAGGGTGGACCTGCTATTCCCCAGAAGTGCTGCAGTTCGAGGTTATTGCAACCCATTCAGGTATGACTTATTTAATTCTAAAAAAATCCAGTCAGAATCTCCACAGCCTGCAGACAGCTTGTGTTTTGTAATGAACAGTGTCATATTCAGAACCTTGACAAGAACATGATGGAAAGCAAAAGAAATGTTGAAGCAGCTCATATTCCCAAAGATTCCATGCCTGTAGGGTGAATGCTAAAAGCACTTAAGGAAAAATGCACTTTCAGGTGAATTAAATAGGTGAGGATTAAGGGGAGAAAACTGATGTAGCTTGTGTCCAAAAATCCACCTTTTCATTCCATCTATTCACTAGTCTTTCAGAGGACACCACCTCTCTCTAACCAACAGTCCCTCAGTGTTGCTGTCCAGCACGTGGCTGTGCAGAGGTGGGTGACACACTCTGGTGTACATGTCACACACCTCCAGTCCTGCACAGTGAGCTCTCCTCTGCCACAGCTCCCCAGCTGGCATCTGCAGCCAGGGACGTGGTGACAGGCAGTGCTTTTCACCCAGACACCCATTTTAAGATTACTAAAATGAAAAGTCCTGTTTATTTGGTTTTGCCTTTCTGTTGGTTGTAAGGGGGATGGAGACAGTCACTTCATGAAGTATCACTGTGGCTACTGCACGTAGATATGGACAGGTATATTTTAAAGGAATGTATCTTCTGCATTTAATCTTTGACTCTCAAAAAAACTCTCATCATGTGAAGCACCCACTTGTGGGTTTGTGCAGCAACCAGTATAAGTACTTTTTTTGGTTTTCATCTATGGAAAGAACAAAAAGTTACTTCAGTGCAAGATTTGAGAGGCCAACTTCTCTGTATATTTGTGCTCCCATTTCCATGACTGAGGGACTTCTAAACAGTTGTCTCTGTTTTCCTTAATGCTAAATAAATCATCAAATGTCTGGGCAAAGATTTTGGCTTGCACCCAACACTGGTAATATGCTATTGTCTGTGTTTTCTGTCTGACAGAGCAGCTCCTAGAGCTATTTTTTTTTCTTTCTTTTCATTCCCACACATAATGTTGTTTTTAATCAGTTTAATCAGCTTTACTCAATTCATATTTCTCAGTTTTTACTGTTTTTCAGGAGCGTATGCTTCAGCTGAAATTAGCAATGTAGTTTATTTTGTTTATTTTCCATCTGTTGAATTTGCTGTTATCAGTTTGATATAGTAGTAGTATCTTGTGAATGTCTCAGAACTCACATGAAGCAATATATCTTGAATAAATGCTGTGAAAATAAAGACCTATTTGTTGGCACAGACATTTAGCAAACTGCAGTTCAACACCCTGTATTGCTTCAGTCTAGACAGTGCAATTTGGGGTTTTTTCATTATTATTTTAAACATTAAATTTCCAGATATTATTAAATGCTATTGAGCTTGTTTTGAAATCTTGAGTGCTTCAGTCTGTCCATCCCATGTGTGAAGAATATTCTTGTCATCATGAAAACCAGTGTTGTGTCTCCTCTGGAAGGATATTCTGAGTTAGTGGAGTTGAATGGAATATGCATCTTAAGGATGCAAAGCTAAGAAGCTCCTAAAGCAGTTTATTGCAAAAATAGAGCAGAAAGAGCATTCTACACCAAGAAGCTTGCAGAATAAAACATGTGTACAGTCTTTATGTACTCTTCCTCTCTAAAAGCAGGCAGATGTTAGTCATTACCAAGGAGAAAGGCACAAATTTCCTTCAGTTGTGGGAAAATAACTTCTTAAAATGTTGGGATAACAGCTTAGAGTTTTGTTTGTTGTTTATTGTTTAAATTTATCATAGGATGTGAAAATATTAACAAACTAAAGAGTTAATTTAGAAGATATTTTTATTTCAAATAGCTTCTAAAATACATCATATTTTGGATTGTCTTATAAGATTAAAAAAAGCATTATTTAAACAGGGAGAAGGAATGCTGCTACAGTAATTGCATTATCCAAGTTTTGAAGCTGATCCTTTCAAACAGGCCCTTTCCTATGCCTCTGGGAGTCATGAACATCTCAAATGCTGCATGTGGAAAAACTTGAAAGAAGAGAAAAGTGTAGTTAATGCTGCTGTGTCCAGAGGTGTCAGGGTCATGCCAGATGCAGTGTAGTTTTTCATTAAGTTTAAGAAAACCAAAGCTTTGTGCATAGCCTCAGACTTGCAGAGTTACAAGGGAACAGCATTAATCCTCCAGCCAAAATGCCCTCTGGTACTGACAGTCCCAGCAACTCTGGGGTGTTGTGGATAGATCCATTCCAGAGTCATGAAATGATAGAATGGCTTGGGTTGGAAGGAGCCTTAAAGCCCATCCAGTTCCAGCTCCCTGCCATGGGCAGGGACACCTTCCACTGTCCCAGGTCACTCTGAGCTCCATCCAACCTGGCTTTGGGCACTGCCAGGGATGGGGCAGCCACAGCTGCTCTGGCCAAACGTGGTACAGCTATGCCAAGCTGACTAACTGAGATGTGGGGGACTGATCTTCAGGCTGCCCTGGCCAAAACTGGGGGTACCTGAGCCCGTGGGGAGTTACCCTGGGGATTTGTGCACCCCCTAACACGGTGTCACATGGATACCTACAGCTGCCATGCAAGAGTGGGAGGCTAAGGACTATTTTAGCACCACTTGTATTAGAAATTTTAATGCACCTACGTATGAAACATCTAAACAGAACTTACTATATTATGAAAAAAGCCTTCTGTGTTTGGTTGCTAGGTCCTGTCATAGGTGAAGCCCTGGATGACTTTGTTCTCGTTCTGAAGACGTGTCTCCAGCCAAACAAAGATCCCCAGATGCGGTTAAAGCTTTTTACTGTTCTGTCCCAGTTGCTGCAGAAAGCAAGTGAAACCATCAATTCTCAGGGGTAAGTGGAGGTCTGATTTCACACAGCTATTTGAAAACTCCAGTGGCATTAAGAAGTAATGACCATGGGAATTATTTAACCCCTATAACCATCTCCATGTGAGCATGGCTGGAAGAAGAAAGACTTTCCCACCATCTTCTACAGCCTGTTTTTCTTGCTGTAATTTTTAACAATGATTAGGAGGGTAGAGTGTAATAATTAAAAATATATATATACATAAATGGAAGTCTTGACTTGCTGCACTGTAGTCTTCCTACCTGTGCCATTACTGGGAATTAAAAGAAATGTCATGCAGATCTGGATAGTTTTCAAAAAAAATTAAGAGCTGTGGTTGAAAAAGAATACTTTTTGAAAGCTAAAAGGGAGATTCTTAGGAAAAGAATTGGGGGGGAGGGTGTTTGGGTTTTTTTTCATTTTCTCACAGCCAGCTCCTAAATCCCTAAACTTTGCCTGTAGTTATTGTAAGGAAATAGTTAAACACCCCCATAAATGGTCATTTAAAAGTGCCCAAGATATTTCATGATGCTTGAAAAGCATTAAACTAAATGTTTGATAAGGCATTATTGTAACTGAAGATGTAGAGTCTTCTGTTGCTTGGCAATATTTATGCATTACAAGTACAATCTATGTATAACTAAGGTGCTTATAAAACTCATCTATAACAATGCCAAAGGAGGCCTCTTTTACCATTATTATTTTACCATTAGCCTGACTAATAGTACAAACACTTGTGCAAAGTTGTCCTGAATACATAAACCACATCTGCTCTGCTTTTTACCTGCTGTATTTAGGATATAAATGTATTCTGATGCGTTTTTTTTTTCATTTTTAACTCTTAAAAAGCCCCAAACCAACCAACCAACCAACCAATGGAAAAAAAATCACAGGAAACATTCTTCTTAAAAGACCTTAGATAGCAATGGTCATTTATTTATAGGTGAAAGTGTTTTCCACAATTCTGATGACCAAATTGGCACTCCCTGGGCAGTTGGTATGTTGAACATTCATTCTAGATCCATGAGGCCAAGTTAGTATGAATGTAGATGTATTTTTACCATTTTTAGATATATTTTATATATTTATGGCCTGCATCCTATAATGAGGGGAGGAGGAGGAACTCTGGCATTCCTGTTCAGTGGGGAAATCCAGGTAAAGCTGAAGAATCTCTGCTAATGCAGCCCCTAATAGATTTTCAGCTAATGTGCTTAAGACTAAATATTATGAAACTCTTCTTTTTTGCATGAAGTTTTGGTGCAAAGTGTGCTGTTGCCTGTTTCCACATTCTCATGATCCAATGTTAAATTTCTGATCCATATAAGAAATGTCTTTGTACTCAGTGGTAGTAGTCAGTTACTTGTTTAAACACTTTAAAAACTGTACTCAGTTACTTGTTTAAATAATCATGTAACTGAGTGATAGTTACAAGATTAATCTACATATTCAACATTCTAGAAAAAAAGAAAAGCACTTTGAAAACTGTTTGAAGTGTTCCAGGATCTGACTATTAGTTTTAAACCAATTTGTGCCATTTAACTGAGAATGCAAAGCCCTTGGAGCCAAGAAACCCAACCCGATGAGCTGCCAGCTTCATTAGTATTCTCAGGAAAGGGAAATTATCAGTGTGCAAAAACCAGAAGAATGTTTCAAAGTAATTCAGTGAGTATGGCCACACACCACCCCAGCTCTGCACACAGCAGTGATGGAAGTTGTTTTGCTCAGGGCAATGTGAGTGAATGGCCTTTGTCAGGATGAGATACATCCAGGGAGGGTCACAGACCTGTTTGTATGAAGGATGGTCCAGTCCAGCTCATAATGAGGCTCTGTCTTCTGACAACAAAAGCAAAGCCATGAATTTTACCAGTAGGTTTATCTTCAAGACTAAAAAGCAGTGGAAGCAGCTAAATGCCTCTTTGAATTCTTGATCCTGCTTACCATGGACACAGTAAATGTTTTCATGTAGGAGGTAACATGTAGAGTTTTTGTGTTTGAAGCATTGTTTGCAAAACATTTATGGAGGTTTTGCAAAAGCCAATCCAATTTTATTTCAAATTACCTGGGTTTAGGATGTTAAATTTAAAAAAAAAGAAACAACAAAAGCATACACAGAAAACCCCCAGACAATACAACCCATAAACATTTAAGGCAAAGTGCAGCAGTGTCATAAAAGCAGAAAAGGAACCAATGCAAAACAAAAATATATAAAAAATAATTAACATGGAATGAAAGTTTAAATATGCAAGTTCATAAAACCAATTTTAATGGAAACCCAAGCTCTGCTTTGTACATCTGCATAAGAGCAGGGTATTAATGTCTCTGCTGATCACATTTTAGTTCTCTCATATCCAGTTGAGAATGAAGTATCAACTCTGTACAAACAGCACAGACAGGGTATGTCCTTTCCTGGAAAGGACTGACTTTTAGAATTAAGTTACACAGATTTACAGCAATAAGATATGAAAATGGAAAGAGGGAGAATTTAATAGCATCAGCAACAGCAAAGGTAAAATGTTAATGGTAATGAGAGATAGTGTTGGGAAGTAGTAGTAAGTTCCAGTTACACTCTCACATTCACTGCTGTCAGTAATTTGTTTAGCTCCTTGAAATGGTTCTGAGTTTAGATAGGAAGGCTTTTGGTTATTATGCTAAACACAGTTGTGTGGTCACCTAATTGTGTTTGAGTCTGACATGCCTGAGTCAGATAATTGCCAGATATTGCTTTACTGATTCTGTTTCAAGACATTGGAACAAACATTCTCAAAAATAGCAGGGCACCATGGTTAATATAATGCTGATGGATTTTACCTTTGTGTTTTGACAGATTGTTTTTTCACTGCAGTTTAACAGGAGGTTTTATTAAAAACAGAAGCAGCTACTGATCAGATAGCACAGACAGCACAGAGCTGCTTTTAGCTTTGGAGCTGAAAGAAGATTTGGAATGATGGTGATCATTAGTTTTATTTTTTTCCGACACCTTTTTTAACAGGAAATTCTTAATGCTCAAAAATGTGTTTAAAATACCACATCTAAAGGGTTTTACAGATTTAGGTGTGTCTAATGGGACATCAGATTTCTTGTTATTACTTAAGTGCCATCTGCTGACAAGAAGCAGCAGTGGATGGATCTCCGACTTCTTCAGAGTCCAAGGGCTCCCTTGCCAAGGGGAAGCAGCAGCCAGGTGTATCTATTTCCATAATGCTGCAGGTGTGTGTCAGCACATAACTGAGGCCTGGCAGTGCAGCTGCTTGTGCTTTAGTCAGGTAATACCTGGATAACAGGGACTACCTGCAGCATGGGTTCTTTTTAAAGTACTCACTGGTAATTGTTAGTTGTTAACACGGACCTGTTATGTTCCTCCTGTGTCTTGGCACATCACTAAAGGGGCCACTCATTCACCCTGGCAGTGTAGGACTCTTAGAAAAGTCAACAAGAGCTTGTTCCCTTTGTAGCAAGCAGCAGGGTGGGGATGTGCTGTTTGGCACTCAGGGGGCTGCAGTTTGAACAGAGCTCTGAACACAGTGGGACAGAGTCAGGGCAGGTTCAGTCTGTTTGCACACTGCCAGCTGCTCTGCAAGGCACAGTGGATAACCTGAGCCTCAGCTACCAGCCACAGCCAGACACTAATGTCTTTTGATGCAGCAAAGTATTAATTAATTTGAAAGATCTGTATTTTTTCCTCTTAATTTGAGATTGTTTGAGCTGTAACTAAATGAGTGTGAGGGAATCCTGCCTATTGTAATTGCTGACTCTCACAGCAACTTTTAGCATTATAACAACCCATTCAATGGAGGAGGAAGAGGAAGAAGCATCAGCAAAAGCATCACAGATTTATGTGTTTGTAATAAAAAACCCCAGTATTGGGACTGGCACCATCAGAAAATCCTACAGGCCTCTCATCTTTGGAGGAGACAAGTTTCTGAGCCAAGAGAGAGCTGAAATAATTCTGTGTAGGCTCCCTGCTGTATCAGGAGTTGAGTGTCATCAATAACATTCATACTTTTCACATTATAAATACTTTTCACTGGCAGGTCTCAAAGGGCCTCACAGATATTAATGAATTCTCACAGCATTGCACAGGGTGTTATCTCCACTGCACAGACAGGGAAGGTGAGACACAGAGAAGGTAAGTAGTTTACCAAGATAACACTGAGTCATGGTCATTGCCTGAAGTGGGAGAAAGTCTAGCCTCTCCTTTCTATGAATGTTAGGTATTTGTTTAAATATTATCTAGAAAAATCAAGTTGTGAAAAGGTTATCGTGTCCATTACAATCACATTGCCTTATAAGATGTTATTTATTTTTTTACAGAGTCTTTTTTTTTCCCTTTTCTGTTTCTATGTTTCTATGACAGAAAATTCTCTTTTACATCCTGTCAGTCTCTTTATCACTTTCTCATGAACCTTTATTTTGCTTTCTTATTTTTGGCTTCAGGCTGTTCCCTAGCTACCTTGAGACTGTGATAAAAGACATCCTGGCTCCTAATCTGCAGTGGCATGCTGGAAGAACAGCAGCTGCCATCCGTGCTACAGCTGTATTGTGCCTTTGGGCTCTCATCCACTGTGAAATGCTTTCACCAAAAGAGGTAAATTCTCTCTTTCTCATCCTTTGAAATCTTAGGCAGGAAAACAAAATAAATGCAAGGAAAAAAAAAAGAATAAATCCTTAGGGTAAGTAATATTTTCAGAAGGACATAGAGTTTTCATAATAAAATTCATTAATTGTAATTGAATGTTAATGACTGAAACAATCACTAGTAGAGGGTTGACGACATCCTGATAACTGAGGCCAGCAAAATGCTGATGTGTAAAACAGAGTAGCATTACATTTTGTAAATACTTTTTTCTACCAGATCATCAGTTCTGTAGCCCAAGGTCCTGACCACTATGAACACAACAATCTGGGTGCTTGACATCTCTGGACCCGCAGGCAGAGCCTGTGCAGCAGCACTGGAGCCAGCCAGGACACTCTGTGCTGTCACATGGCAAAGACAAGTTGTCTGGTTGCCTTGGAGCCCACAGGTCCATTTAGGGGAAAAAAAATAACATCTAAAGATTCTGAGAAAGGACAGGAGGACTTGAAAAGGAACATGAAGAATATCTACAGAGACTGGAGTGCTAGCAAGGAGTACACTTGAAGAGCTGTTACCCACCCCTGATTAAAGATTAATTGAATCTGAGGGGGTTTTTGAAGCTTCTTTGCTAACAAAAGTAGCATTTGGGAGTTATTCGCTGGAAATATGTTAAATACAAGGTCATTTCTTAAAAATAAATTTAATTTAAATGTTATTAAATGTTTGCAGTCTTTAGTGTCTTTATAACAGACCTTAATTGAACAAAGTGCTTAAACACACATAACTGGTTGAGTTCACACATACAGAAACGTTGATATCAGAAGCTACTGTTGAGCTGAGCATTTTTTTCTGCAGCGGTGCTTTGATGGCTATTTGGCATTAATGGATGGGGTGAAATCCACGGAATAAAGTCGAATTCCGAGCTCCGGGCGCTGCCTGTTGGGGTCAGGGCGCCATCTGCCGGTACCGTGCGGAACGCTCAGCTCCGCCTTCCCCCAAGGCCTGACAATTCGGGTTTTTTTTTTAAAGGCGAGTAAGTTTTAAAGCTTTTACAAGCTTGAACATACATATGAGTTACATAAAACTCATCTGCTTGTATACTGACTGTTCATGAGCTCGGTGGTTGACTGGTGGATTTTCATTTTCCAAGCTAACATAGAGGCAAAATTAGAGCTCTGTAGCTTCAGGGATTTTCAGGGTAACGTTTATAGTTAATTTTTTTAACTAAGCAAACAAGTATCTGGCACAGCTAATGGTAAGTGCTGTAACACTAAGCATTTTTCTATGCTTCTCCTATTAACTGTAGATCTTAAAAGTGAAAGATGAGCTGATGCCCCAAATTATTGCTTCCATGGATGAAGACTCTAAAATTACTCGACTGATGGCTTGTCGTATTGTTGATGTTCTTCTAAAAGCCTGTGGGAGGCACTTTGATGCAGATAAATTTAAGAACATTTACACAGGTATGTGTAGAGGTTTAGTAGACTTGGGATGAGGGCATTGTTGGTTTGTTTGTGTGTTTTAATCAAGATTGCAATGTTGACATTTGCTTTTTTACCCAAAGTGCCGCAGTTTGCTCAACTTTTAAGGGTTTGGCAGAACCGAGCAGTATTCCCAGCGTCATTATCCATCGGACCACTAGGTGGAACTTCACTCAATACTTTGGTTTGTGCAGGGCTTGCCAGCAGCTCATCTGCATTGCTTCAGAGTTTGGACTATGTGAAATAATGTGCTAAGTATAGTGAGAGCAGAGCAGTACTGCAGTGTATAAATGGAAGTCACATTGTTCTCTGTGCTGTGGTTGAGAGCCAAGAGCAAACCATTCCAGTGTACCATAAATAGACCTGAATAGGTAGTGGGTTGGGTTTTTATCTAAAAAAAAAAAAAAAACAAAGAAGAAAACTCTAATCTAGAGTTTTGTATTGCCAATTAGAGCTAGGAGCTGTAATGTCTCTTAGTAATGCCAACTTCTTAGATGAAGTTGAAGTGCTAAACTATGAATCAGAAGTACAGACTATGCTTTGTGCCAGTTTTTATGTTCTTATACAGACAAATAAATTTGGCTTTCCCTAACTCAGCATCTTAACAACTGATATTTTTTCTTACATGGCACACTGGAAATCTAACTACAAACATTTTTACTTTGGAGAAATACATGATCAGATAATTCTCAAAGTATGTATGTCTTTGCATCTTGCACATTCATGTAGTCTGCAGTGCAGTAATTCACTGAAACAGTAATATTTAATTTAATAATTTAATTAATTCATATTATTTAATTTAATTAATATCTAATTAATAGAAATGCTGTGCTTTATAAAGAGTAGAAATACTTAAACTCCGTAGTTCTGTAATGCATAAATAGGCATCTATAGTTCCTTGTTAGAAGGAGTGCTATATATAATGCTCAAGTAATCAAAATACTTCTGTATATGCCTTTTTTAATGTTTGGACAACATCATCCAATAATATGAATGAAGAGCTTTTAGGAACAGTATGCTACATGTATGTATTATGCTCAAAAGACAAAAATACATCAGAAATGCAACACTAATTTGAATGTTGCCAGAATACATTTGTTTTTTTCAAATGGAAAAGCCAGCTCCCGTGTTCACAGAGCATTTTGGTGATTGCTCCTTTCCAGAGGTTTTAAAGCGTCTGGACGATGCCTCGTGTGATGTCCGACTGGCAGCTGCTCACACCTTGGCTAATTGGTTTAAGTGCTTAAAGGACAGTGATGTGAAATCCTCAATGGAAGGTCATGTTGAGTTTCTGTACCAAGAACTGTTGGTACATCTCGATGACCCAGATGAAGATCTCCAAAAAGCAGTCCTAGGTAAGAATTTCAGTCATGTATACTTACAACAGTGTTTTTAAATCATCATTTTGCGTGCTCACGAAAGCAGCAGATACAGGTAGAGGATAACCCTGCCAGGTTGGAGCTTTCCTTTGGGTTTCATTGGAGGAGCTCTGACCTTTTCCCTGTGTGCAGAATGAATGCTTTGCCCGGTGTTCCCCAGGGGAAGTAGCAGGGCAGCTGAACTACCAGAGACTTTATAGATGCTAAACAGGATATGGAGCACAGAGCCCAGCCACTGCAGGGTGTGACCATATCCCAGCCTGCTGGAGGGGCTCTCTGGAATTTATTAGTGTAGCAGCCTGTGTTGAAGAGCATAAATGCCAAAATACAGCCCTCAGCAAATGGGGGAGGGAGGAATGGTGTTGTCATCACTTCATCACTTGCAGAACCATTTCCAGGTTTGCTTTCAGCTACTTTGAAGAACTTGGGTAGAGAAACACAAAGCAGCTACTGCCTTATAAACCATATTTTTGTCTTACAGAAGTTTTAAAGGAAGGAAGCATTTTATATCCAGATCTGCTGGTGAGAGA
The DNA here is from genome assembly GCA_013399835.1 of Leptocoma aspasia. Taxonomy (NCBI): domain Eukaryota; kingdom Metazoa; phylum Chordata; class Aves; order Passeriformes; family Nectariniidae; genus Leptocoma; species Leptocoma aspasia. Next base: position 328,750 of record VXAX01006171.1, on the reverse strand, counting down.
AATTGAAGGGGTTGTACAGAAGCATCAAACACCAGTCTATTGTAATCAGCTGCTGCATCACATTCAGTCAGCCAAGGAATCAGCTGTATGAATCACTGCTGAGATTCTGTTTAGGAAACTGATGTGAAATCTGTATGACTTGGATTGTCTTTGTATTTCTGTTTGCTTAAGAAAGGCTGAGCTGGAAATAGATTGTTTTTTCTTTGTAAATTCACTGTTGGCTCATTTGAAAGTGAAATTAGCAGAATTCTATGTTCTTTGCAGTTTGAACAGTTCTTTGTATTTCCTAGCAATAAAACAATGTTTTAATTCACCTTGCATTGGTTTTTTAGATACAAGGTTTAAAGAAGGAACGTTTTTTTCAGGAATTTAATTTTTAGATGATTTAACAATGTAATAATTTAATGTCAGAGTTACTAATGTAATACAGCAAGGATTCAGTCTTTCAAAAAGCATTTCAAACTGGATAAAATCACACTTCACAGAGTCAGGTATGTAGTGACCAGTTTTATTAGGAAAAAAACCAGCCAGACTTCTCTTTCATAATGCAGTAAAGTATATAATGTTTTGAATATTCATATTTATGCTGATATAATAGGGACACAGGTGGAACTAAAAGAACAGTTTATATTTTTATTGTATTACATTTCATGACTGAGAGCAAAGCTGAATTTTTTTTAATTAAGGCTTATACAGGGGAAAAAATGTGCTGTATTGTCATTTAGATTAACAGTATTTATATTTTTGTACTAAATATATGTCATTTGCAGTTTTTATGTTTATACCATTGTGCCTTGGAAAGCATGCAATGTTGGTTTGCATATTGCTTTGAAATTAAATTCTGGGACTTTAGGTTAAAGCTTGGTTTGTTTGGGGTTTTCTTCAGTAGCTCTGTAGTGTGTAAGATTTGGTGTCATCTTCTATTCTCAGCTGTGTAGTAAAAAAAGGGAGCTCCTAGATGCTTGTCTACACCATTGTGGGGTAGGGTGCTGGGGTTTTTTTGCACACCCAAATAATGGAAAATCAGGATTCTAATGTGGGTTTTTAAAATTATCTGTATTACAGACAGAAAGTGCTCTTTGGCTTCTAATTCCCAAGTGCCTTGGCTTTGTGTCAAGTCTAAAAACAGACTCAGTGGGGGTTGTTCACGCTCCTTATGCTGTAGGAAGTGCTTGTGTTTGTTTGTCCATCTGACCTAACTTTACCTTTTCAGGCCTGTGACATCATTGTTAACCAACCCATGATCTGTTTACAGCAATGCCTACTTGCCTTCCCACAGAAACATTTGAGACAGATTACACACACAAGACAAGTTTTATTCCTGGCTTAAAGGCAAAGTCAAACTTCTGGCCTCTTCTCCACAAAACACTGGGTTGCTTTGAAAATTCTCCAAAAAGGGACAATAATACTAATGATACAGAATAGTTGAGGAAGTTCTTATGGATCCAAAAGCTATTGTGCATTCCTGTAGAATAGGATACTCATTTTAGGTCCTTTGTACTGTCTTTGAAGTTCAGCTTTCTTTTAATGAAAAGCCAAAGTACAGCTGTTCCTGTACTGAGCAGCATTTTAAGTGACTAGAAACTATTAACTATTTAACTCACTGTAAGTGGAGGGGCACCTAAAATTCTTACAAGGCAATATATATAAAGTACAAATTTCTTATAAGTCAATGTGAATGAAGTAAAAATCCCTAGAAAACATTAAATAGATTAAAGAGGTGGAGTCTCCAGCCTTGGATATATTCAAAATCTGACTTAATACAGCTCTGAGAAACCTGTTCTGTCTGAGCCTGTTGGGCAGGAGTGGGACTACATACAGCATCTCCAGGGGCCTCTTCCAGCCTGACTATTCTGTGGTTCCATGAAATTGTTTCCTTAGTCTAATCAATTATTTAAAAGCCAATTAAATTAGACTGGAAATAGACTCTATAACTATCCCAGCAGAGACCTTGTTCTCAAAATAATCTTGCAAAGCAGCAGGTTCCTGCAATACAACCTAAAGTTTCACTTCAGCAGGAAGAACCCAGTTCTAATGGTGAAGTTCCCTTGAAAGTCCCCTAAATAAATCCTACTTAATGATACTACTACAGGCATGGTATTTTTAGCTTCTTATGTTGACAAAATTTAGATTCTTTACCACTGATTAACAGCCTCATGATAGCAGCAGTACAAATGTTGGTCAAATGCTTTTAATTACTCTTGTGATCTAAAGCAGAGATGTTTGCAAACTCAACTTCAAATGTGGGATGAGAGAAGAGAACATTCTTGGTTAACATGGAATCTAGTCAAAGTTTTTCAAGATGTTCTAAAGCTGGCACACAAATAGTAAGAGCTGAAGTATTCATCAAGCTGGATATCTTCAGCAGGCTGGGAACTTTTTTTCCTCCATATGTTGAACATTTTGTTATCTTTCGGAGCAGTCCATTGTGGGATGCCTCACAAAGAAAAATCTCCACATTATCCAACAAACCAGCTTTTTCTTCAGAGCCAGGAGAGCCTGTTATAATGAATATTCTAATAGTCCTTCCAGAGACATGCTAAACACCATCTTGATCTTGTTTGTGTGTGTGTGTGACAAACTGGGGATCTGCCACTACATCCTTTTATTAGGTCTTCTGGGTGTAGGACTTGACAGTGTGCTAACCTTGCTTGTAGTTTACCATATTTCAACTTATATAACCCAAATTTCTTAAATCCTTTTATGAAAATGTGCTGTTAGTGAGTCTCCTGTGGATGGTTTATGAGTCTGGATTTTTAAGTCATTTTCTTTGAGACTCAACTTTTGGCTTCAATGTTTTACTGGATCAGTAGGAACTCAACTAAAATGTTTTGGGTTTTTTTTTTTTCCCTGTTTGGCCAGATGAGCTCTTATATTTTCTAGATTTAGTTAATGCACATTACAGAATGTCACTAGCACCGTATGCATTACGTCACTTTTAAGCAAGGGCAATTTTGGGGAGCAGAGCTGTTATCTCAAACTTTCAGGCTTTCAGGGACTTTAGATAAGCAGCCTTTAGCCCTGCCCTTCCTGTGGTGAGCAGTTGTGCCTCTGTCTCCGTCCTTGTAAGCCAGAAGTCTTGTTGTGGAGGATCTTGGGACTTGGATTCTCAGCAAAACAAAGGTTTTTAGGTAAGTGCATGCATTTGTCTAACTGAATATAGAATCTTTTATATATTTGTTAACTACCTTAAATAGATTCCATTAATTAGATGTTGAGAGGACACTGACAGATAACTAAACTTTGAGACAGGATCTACATCAGAGAGCATTTTAGGAGAGGCTGGTGGTTAGGTGTGTTCCAGATCCATCCACTTCTCATCCGTGTGAGTCCATACAGGCCACGTGCAGATCTCCTCAGGAATGCTCTGGCAGATTGCAGACGCTCTGCAGGTGTCTGGCCCTGCAGGGTCATGTGAGCCCACAGGAAAGGGCACTAATGCACCTCCCTGCTTGTGTCAGCAGTCTGCTCCCAGAGACTGACCTCCAGCTGTAACTGCAAAGTTATTGTAGGCTGTAATAACATATCACAGCTCTAATCTAATCTAATCTCTACACAGAGAAATTTAGCTATTAAGGTATAACAAGTTAAAACCAGAAGTAACCAGAAATAATGAGTAATAATGAGTCCATAGTACTGTTTTGCCACATAGTACTATGATAAAACTATCCAGCCATAGTACAGTATAACCATAATAGGTATTTATGCCATTATGGTAGAAGTTATTTATTTATTTATTATAAATAAATTGTACTATAATAGTTCTATATAGAGAGGTTGGAGTTCTGATGGGCTATTGCACAGGCTTTATCTTGCTGGGGGAAGCCCCTTGTCTGCACCACACAAACATACCAGAGCACTGCCCCAAAATTAAAGTAACATCTTGGCTTTGGAAAGCCAACTGCTGGCTTGAGAGCAGCCAAGTTTCTGTTTCATTTGCAGAATCTGTGTTAGGATCCCTGCAAGGGAAGGTGAGCAACTGTTTGCTAGAAGAATGGATCAGAGCTGGTCCTGCTGGATACATCATGGACTGCTCTGTGTCTCAGCCCTCCATGTGAAGTTCTAACCATGTTTTAAAACAAGAAAAAGAAAAAGAAATGAAAAAAATCTTCATTATTAGGCATCTGAAGGATCAACAAAAATTACGGTTAACAAGCTTGTGTCCATTTACTGGGATCAATCCCCCAGAGAAGCAGGAGCTGAGCTGAAGCAGCAGATGAGAGCTGTGAGGAGAACGGCTGCTCTGCCGGCCTGCCTTGGGTGTAATCGGCTTTTCTTGTTAATGTCTGAAATCCCCTGTAAGTCAGGACCACGGAGAGCTAGTGGCAAAACTGATCAGAAGTGCTCTGCATCCCCCTTTACCTGATAACCCAATTGCTCTGGATGCAGCACCCACTGCCTTTGGCTGAGGGGTGTGGGGAAAGGGCCCTGCAGAGCNGTTCTAAAGCTGGCACACAAATAGTAAGAGCTGAAGTATTCATCAAGCTGGATATCTTCAGCAGGCTGGGAACTTTTTTTCCTCCATATGTTGAACATTTTGTTATCTTTCGGAGCAGTCCATTGTGGGATGCCTCACAAAGAAAAATCTCCACATTATCCAACAAACCAGCTTTTTCTTCAGAGCCAGGAGAGCCTGTTATAATGAATATTCTAATAGTCCTTCCAGAGACATGCTAAACACCATCTTGATCTTGTTTGTGTGTGTGTGTGACAAACTGGGGATCTGCCACTACATCCTTTTATTAGGTCTTCTGGGTGTAGGACTTGACAGTGTGCTAACCTTGCTTGTAGTTTACCATATTTCAACTTATATAACCCAAATTTCTTAAATCCTTTTATGAAAATGTGCTGTTAGTGAGTCTCCTGTGGATGGTTTATGAGTCTGGATTTTTAAGTCATTTTCTTTGAGACTCAACTTTTGGCTTCAATGTTTTACTGGATCAGTAGGAACTCAACTAAAATGTTTTGGGTTTTTTTTTTTTCCCTGTTTGGCCAGATGAGCTCTTATATTTTCTAGATTTAGTTAATGCACATTACAGAATGTCACTAGCACCGTATGCATTACGTCACTTTTAAGCAAGGGCAATTTTGGGGAGCAGAGCTGTTATCTCAAACTTTCAGGCTTTCAGGGACTTTAGATAAGCAGCCTTTAGCCCTGCCCTTCCTGTGGTGAGCAGTTGTGCCTCTGTCTCCGTCCTTGTAAGCCAGAAGTCTTGTTGTGGAGGATCTTGGGACTTGGATTCTCAGCAAAACAAAGGTTTTTAGGTAAGTGCATGCATTTGTCTAACTGAATATAGAATCTTTTATATATTTGTTAACTACCTTAAATAGATTCCATTAATTAGATGTTGAGAGGACACTGACAGATAACTAAACTTTGAGACAGGATCTACATCAGAGAGCATTTTAGGAGAGGCTGGTGGTTAGGTGTGTTCCAGATCCATCCACTTCTCATCCGTGTGAGTCCATACAGGCCACGTGCAGATCTCCTCAGGAATGCTCTGGCAGATTGCAGACGCTCTGCAGGTGTCTGGCCCTGCAGGGTCATGTGAGCCCACAGGAAAGGGCACTAATGCACCTCCCTGCTTGTGTCAGCAGTCTGCTCCCAGAGACTGACCTCCAGCTGTAACTGCAAAGTTATTGTAGGCTGTAATAACATATCACAGCTCTAATCTAATCTAATCTCTACACAGAGAAATTTAGCTATTAAGGTATAACAAGTTAAAACCAGAAGTAACCAGAAATAATGAGTAATAATGAGTCCATAGTACTGTTTTGCCACATAGTACTATGATAAAACTATCCAGCCATAGTACAGTATAACCATAATAGGTATTTATGCCATTATGGTAGAAGTTATTTATTTATTTATTATAAATAAATTGTACTATAATAGTTCTATATAGAGAGGTTGGAGTTCTGATGGGCTATTGCACAGGCTTTATCTTGCTGGGGGAAGCCCCTTGTCTGCACCACACAAACATACCAGAGCACTGCCCCAAAATTAAAGTAACATCTTGGCTTTGGAAAGCCAACTGCTGGCTTGAGAGCAGCCAAGTTTCTGTTTCATTTGCAGAATCTGTGTTAGGATCCCTGCAAGGGAAGGTGAGCAACTGTTTGCTAGAAGAATGGATCAGAGCTGGTCCTGCTGGATACATCATGGACTGCTCTGTGTCTCAGCCCTCCATGTGAAGTTCTAACCATGTTTTAAAACAAGAAAAAGAAAAAGAAATGAAAAAAATCTTCATTATTAGGCATCTGAAGGATCAACAAAAATTACGGTTAACAAGCTTGTGTCCATTTACTGGGATCAATCCCCCAGAGAAGCAGGAGCTGAGCTGAAGCAGCAGATGAGAGCTGTGAGGAGAACGGCTGCTCTGCCGGCCTGCCTTGGGTGTAATCGGCTTTTCTTGTTAATGTCTGAAATCCCCTGTAAGTCAGGACCACGGAGAGCTAGTGGCAAAACTGATCAGAAGTGCTCTGCATCCCCCTTTACCTGATAACCCAATTGCTCTGGATGCAGCACCCACTGCCTTTGGCTGAGGGGTGTGGGGAAAGGGCCCTGCAGAGCTTAACCATAAAGGGATGCAGGTGGTGAGAAACCTCTTCTGTAATGAGCAAGAAATCAGATTTACAGATATTTTGGGTGATTTTCATACCACTACATATATATGATGATCTGCCCAGCTATGGGCACAAAGGTCACCACTCCCATCCTGTGCAGCAGCATGCCGTGCCCAGTACTACCAGTCAGAAACACCTCACTGTACTGGTTTCTGCCACATTCAGTCCATACCTTTAATCACTGTGGGGATTTGCCCCTTCTGATACCAAGGACCAGAATGTGGAGCAGAACAGGTTTGCTAGGTGTGACTGCAGGAGAGCACTGGGAATGGGAATCTTAGTGGGAAGGGAGCAAAAATGTGGGAATCAGGGAAGGGAAGGGAAAACTAGAGAAATGTGGTCCTTGGATTGGTTTGGCCTTGTATTGCAGTTTCCCCATACTTGGTGTCAGTTAAGAAAGCTTTTTTTCTTCTAAATTCTCAACTGCCCTCTACAGTGTTAAAAATGGAATATTTTTAATATGGTCGATTTTTATTCTTACTGACCATTTTTTTCTATACACTTCAACTTAGCCTATAAAATTGTCAGCCCACTTTACATTCATAAAAAACCTTGAAGGAATTTTTGTTTGCCTCAGAGCAGTTTCTTCTGAAATGTAGGAAAATTAACTCCCTGTACACACCAGGTTGTTTTAACAAAACCAGGACATCTGACCAAGTTCCTCTTAAATCCTGGAAACTTAAAAAAAGCTCTATTGCCTCTCATAGCTGAGGAGTGGAGGGAAAACTGAGCTTCAGCCATCATCCTCCATCCAGCCTCTTGGCCTGGTTGTGATGGAAAAACAACTGCTCAGGACAAGTCAGAGCAGCCTGGGAAGCTGGAGCAGCACCCCGGGAGAACGACATGCCTTGTCCTGCCAGAGCTGAGTGCTGCCTGCCCTGCCTCAGCTCCAGGGGAACGGGGTGGGAAACATCCCTGGCCTCACATCACCAAGGAATTTCAAGGAGATTTAAACTAAGAGGTGATTTTGCCCTGAGTATCTTAAGCCTTTAAATATTATCTACTCTTAAGACAGGAAAACAGGTGTGGAGTAAGTACAGAAAGAGAAGGAGTGGCCAGAAAACTGATTCTGCAAAATACTCAGCCATATGCAGGGAGGAGGAGACTGGTGCAGGGCTGCACATCTGACCAAACCAGACACTGCCTTCCAAGTGTCACTGGGGTCACCTCAGCTTTGGCTGCAGCATCTTAAAGCTGTCATGTAGCTAGAGCAAAGCACTTCTAAAAGAAACACGAATTGCCCAAAATCAGTGCTACATCAATATCAGTTAATACCTTAAGTGAATGTGCTTATCTTGCATTTTCTGTTTCTTAAGGATTAGCTGCCTTCGCTCATTTTGTACCCAAACATTTGGATTATTTGATAGTTACATATTTATTAGCCTTTATTGTGTTTCACAGCAGGCTGAGTCATTTCTCTTGCACACACTACTAAATAACAACTTCTGGCCTGGTTAGCCTTTCCCAAGTGACAAATTCCCTATTATGTTCACTGACATTGCACCATCCCTGCCTACAGCTAGAGAACTGTGCACTCGGGGAGGCTGAAGGCTTAAAAAAAGTCACTCGGGCACAGGATCCACACTGAATGTATTTGCATACATTCCCCGAGTGTTTGAACAATGGGGCTTGTTTCTTCTCTGCCAAGAACCAGTCCCATTCCTGGAAGTGTTCAAGGCCAGGTTGGACAAGGCTTGGAGGAACCTGGTGTAGTGGGAGGTGTCCCTGCTCATTGCAGGGGAGTTGGAACTAGATAGGCTTAAAGGTCAGCTCCAAGCCAAACCATTCTCTGATTTCTTTTCCGTGTGCCTGCCCGGAGGTTTCTGTGGCCCGATGTTGGCGTTGGTGAGGCTCGGCTGGGCACCACAGCCGAGGCGCTTCAGTCCCACCGAGCGGCCGGGTGTGCTGTGCCAGAGCCAGCCTTAGCGAGGGGCTGCGAACCAAAAGGGAAGGAAAATCCCAAAAAGGCCGGGTAGGAAGGAAACAGAGGAAACACCGAGAGGGAAAGTCAGTGAGTCAAGCAGTGGAGTGAAAATCTGAGTTAACTCTCCTCGCCTCTCCAGAGGCTCCCACAGCTCCATTTTGCGGAGGGGGAAGGCGAGGCAGGAGGCTGAGGCGGTGGCGGGGGCAGCCCCCGCGCGGGGCCCGAGGAGGAGGCGGCGGGGGCGGAGCGGGAGCCCCGCGCCCGTGTGTGAGGGGCCGCGCGGGGCGGGCGCTGAGGGG
>VXAX01006171.1:226696-319892 GCA_013399835.1 Leptocoma aspasia | reverse complement strand
GGTCGGCGCTGTTCGCTGGGAGGAGAGAGAAACCTCGGCTGCCTCGGTCCCTCTGGGCCCGGCACCTGGAGGGTTTCCTTGTCGGAAGAAACTGTAACCTGCAGCTTTCTGCCCTGGTTGAGAAAGAGCTGATAAGTGCGTGGTGGTGCCGGCGCTGGCCGCAGCTGCCGAGCCTTGGTGCAAAGGTAACGTGCTGCGATGGGTGCTGCGCTCTGCTCTGGGTAGCACAGGTAGACAAACCTGTCCTTGCTGTCCCCCGGCTGTCACCTCAGGGCAGCTGCTTCTGTGGGCAAAGCGTTGTTTAACAGACGGGTTTGCTGTAGAAGAGTTTGGCATCGCTCGCCGAGTGAGTGACTGCTCGTGTTTTTACAGCAAAATGTGTTATTTTAGTGCTGTGCTCCTTTTGAGGTGGTAGTGCCGGGTTCCTCATGCCGTGTTCACGTTTGGCTGCTCTTCAGTAACCACAGGGGTAGAAGTGTCAGAAACACTGGAGACAGCGCCTGTGTTCTGACAGTTCCAGTAGTTTTTTATCTGCTGGGAAGAAAAAGTATTTGGTTTGCCTTATTTTACATTCCATATTTTACGTTGCCTTATTTAACGTTATACTATGTTAAAATAAAATACATTTAAAAATTATACTGCTTATAATATGTTACAGGGAAGGAAAATATTAGCCAGCAAATTCCAGGTTTCTGCAGCATTTGCAGGCCCCCTCATCCCACCATCTGGTTTTCAGTTTAACGTTACGCAAAAAGGAAGTTCAATATTTGCTAATTTTTTTAATGTTTCTGTTTCAGTGCCTTGCAACTGGCTATTCCAGGCTAATGCTTCTGTTGGATTTCCCAGTGAATCCTAATGTCTAATTCTTGCTTTTACATATGGGGGTGAATTACTAGTTCCTGATTTTCATACCAGTGTTGTGGAAGTGAGTTGCAGGGTGTTTTTTGTCGTGAGTGAGCTGGACGGAGGGTTTTGTTGACAACCTTAGCAAGCGTTTTACATTGATCTATTAGTAAAATNGCGGCGGATGGCGGAGCGCGGAGCTGGGGCTGCGGGGCCCGGCCAGGCCCCGGCGCGGCGTGTGCGAGCGGGCCCGAGCGGGCCGGGCTCTGAGGGGCCCGCGTGTAAACAATGAACCGGCACGCTGCTGGCTTCACCGCGGCTGAGTGTGTGGCTGGTTTGTGTCAGCCCCCCGTTTAAAAAGCGTTTCGAGAGGTACAGATTGTGAGTGCGCGGTGTTGGTGCTTTGTGATGAGCCTGGGTTTTGTTGTTGGTGCTGTAGTTTGACACCTGTGTTTGGGGATCTGTGCCATAATGCCCAATGGTAGCATCGAGTGTAAAATATCAGTTTTATTACTNTGCTGCTTGGCTGGCGTGTAGTTTGCTGATTATAAGGTGTGGACGTTTAGGCATTCAGGTGGCGCTTATAAAGGGTAAGACGTCGGGCTTTGATTTGGTCGCTAATAGCGGGGGTGTTTTATCGGGCAGGTGAAGCGTTTCAGGAGCGTGACGGGCGAGGTAAAGCACGCCTTTTGTTGTGACCGGCGCGCTGGGGAGCGGAGGGGCGCGGAGCCGCAGGGGTTAAGGCGGCGGGCTCGGCCGGGCCGCCGCCTCCAGTGAATTCAAACTCGCCCAGTGACGGGAGCGCGGGGGCCGGGCCGGGCGCTGCGGGCTTTGTTGGGGCCGGGAGCCATTTTGGGCTCGATNGGGTTTTTTGTTTGTTTGCTTTTGGGTTGTTCTTTTAAAGGAATAATAATATTTTATGAATGTGTGTTTTAATAAAATGTTGATTTAGCTTGGAGCTCTTTGCTCTTCAGCCTGTTTAAACCAGTACTTAACTTGCTATGGTGAAACATCCTTTGTGGAGTATGTTACTTAGGAATTTGCGTTCTTTAACCAAAAATAGTGATTTTATTGGTTATTCTTAATAACAGAAGAAAATAAAAATTGAAATTACGCTCTCAGGAACTAATGGAGTTTGCATGTCCCAGTTTCATTCTTATTGATAGTTTGCCTAAATCTGTTTAGTATTTGTGGCATTAAATGTGTTAAGTCATAGTGACTTAAACTTACTTGGCTTTAAAATGTAAGGATAGTAAAGGTTCTATTTGAAGTAATACTACCAATATCTAAGACTTTATTGTATAATTTTTTATCCCTTGTAACATAAAAAAAAGACATGCTGTCTTGGGATTTTTCTCACTGTCTAACAGACTTTGGTGAATATTTCTACTCTGCCAGGGTCCCTTTGTGAAATAGCAATTTACCACTTCCTTTGTTACAGAGGGTTTTCATGAGGAACTGCCTGGACAGTGTGTTTGTAAATTCTGTGTACCCCAAAAGCCATCAGTGAGGGTTTGTGTCTGTCCCTGTGAGGTGTTTGTAGTACATGGTCAGTGTTTGGTGCTGCTCCCCCTGCCTTGTGATGCTTCTGTGCATAAAGGCCACTCGTGGAGCATTTCATTATCTTTCCTGGAAGCCAGGAAGCTTGCTGCCATGGTGCTAGGATTTTGTTGAGGCTGGCTGGTAGTGAAAGTGACTGTCAGGTAGACAGGCTTTTTTTTGAGCTAGTGGTGCAGCCTCAGGTCACTCAGATGATTCAAAGTCCTTTGGAGACAGCCAGGGGCCTTGTGTGAAGGTAAATTCTGCTGCACTGATTACAGGAGATCCTGAGCTTCCTTGTGTTCTACAGAGTCACAATCTGCCTTCTCCTGCCCTTCTGCTGTGCTGATTTATTGTAACACAGATGCAGTTTAATTGCAAGGGACAGATAATGCTTAGGACGAGTGTTGTGTCTGTTTCCCAAAAAAAGGCAAACAATCCAGCTGTCTCCTCTGCAGGAGCATGGAAGTTGGTTTGTAAGCTGAGGCCCCCGTAGTGTCCACTGGCATTCCAGCAGAACTGTGTGCTTCCCTTTGATTGTCTGTGGGCTGTCTTATCAAAGTACTCTTATTACTTGGGGTTTTATACAACTACATGCTCACTTCTTGCACTACACATACCTTAGTATTAGAAATAGATGTTTATGGGCTTCTACAAAAGGGAAAAAGGCTATTTTGGAGTTTGGGCCTGGTAATCTTGCAACAAAGCTGAGACTAAAAGTCTACATGAAACTGAGTCCAGACAGATGTATGGCACCTGAAGCAGAAAGATGTTGGGCACCCAGAAGTGTTCAAACTGGATCTAAGTACAGTATCTACCTCTCAGGTTCTCTGCCAAGTTTTGTGATTTAAAATTTTCAAAATATTTTATGAGCATGTCTCTTTCTGTTCCAGTTGTGTATGAAAGTTTCATAAGCAAGAAGAATGATAATACATGAAAGGTGGAGTGCTGTTAAACATGAGTGAACAAATTAGAGTGAGTCAATGTCCTCCACCCACCCTATGTCTGTTTTGTAATACAAATGTAGAATATTTCTAAATAAATTGGGTTGATCATTTGTTTTGAAGAGGTGGATGACTAAGATTAAGCTGTTGAACTAGAAGTCATGCTTAAAAAAATACAGTTTCATAGTAAATTCTAGATGCCCATTTTTGCAAATGGTGGTGGTCATCTCTGAAGATTTTCAAATTCTATTTAAGTCAGTTAAGCCTGTTTTGTTGCTTTGAAAAATTGAGTAGAGGTTTCTCCTCTTGAGTCAGAATTAATTTTAGAGCATCAGACAAGCAGTGAATCAAACCAAGCCCCTAAATCTTCTAAGAGTGATTTCTAAGTGTGGTGTTTAGATGGCAAACCTGATATCTTCACTGGAGAGCTCAGTGCTATGAAACCCAGCTATTAATAGACCTATGCCTAAGTACCTTTGAGGCTTTGCAGTTAGCACTGCCTTTGTCAAGCACATATTTTATCTATAATAACTTAATGATACAATTAAAACCTTATCAAATAAGAAATACTATTTATGTTCTAGCATTTGATTTATTCAGAAATCAAGTAAAGAGAGAACTGGTGGTGAAAGGGAAAAGAACAGGGAAGAAACTGAGCCAATATGTTGTTTTTCAAACTGGGCAGTTGCCCTGCCCATATGGGCAGTGCAAACAGGGAGGAGCTACTCAGAGCTCACTGGTGTAGCTGAGCTTTCCATGTGGGAAAATATTGCTGGGTGTCAGAGGGATTAGCTACTGAGTTGCCATTTAAAAAATAGGTTTTGTGATGAAATTAGTTGTGCTAAGCACTCACATCAACCCCAGCGGAAACTAAACAAGGTCTTTCTACCTTGGGGGTTAAAAGTCTTTATTGGGATGAACCAATTCAAACAGATCAACCTTAATCATAGTTTTCAGTTTCAGTAGGCATACATCTGAGAAACCTGTTCTGCTCTTCTTTAATACAAGTGCTCTCTGATGTTATCAGCATCCCTCATCTTGAAATTCACCGTATTTCCACTTCTGTGCCTGGCGAGCTGCTGCTCTCTGGTCCCCATTTCCTATGTGCTAAATTGAGCTCCTGTTTGTTGATAAAGTAAGGCAGCAGTTGTTACATATTCCAACAGAATTTGCTGCTCATTCTAGCAAAAGAATGAGGCTGCTTTGCTCATACTTCCGCACTACTGATTTAAGCTTCCTATAAACAAACAACAAATTTATATACAAGTTAGTGGAAACATTATGGCTCTGGGGCAAATGAAGTGAACGTGGAGGATCACTTAATGGAAATGTGTTCTCTATAATACAAAAAAAAAACTAAATAGCAAGAGACCTTATTTTTCATTAACTCCACTTTGCATGGGAGGTGCTTGGATTCAGGAAGCTACGATGCTTAGGCCTGGAAGTTTTAATTTTTTTAAGTCTTCAGTAGTAATGGAAATAGCCTCCTGCCTTACTGACCTCAGGATTTGGAGGCTACAGGTGGACTAAGAGCATTTTAATGTTACGTGTACAGATTTCTTTTAGCTGCTTTTGCCTGTACCTGCTTTCTGTCCTCGTTTCGTATGCATATGTAGCTATACAAAATGAAAACTCTTATTTCAGCGTAGGAAAGTGCATCTCCAAAATGAGATGCTTGTTGATGTTACGATTATGAAAACTAGCTGGGGATGTTTTTATCCTGGTTCAGGTATGCCATCACAGATGTTTACTGCTGTTGAAGCAGGAGCCACAGATAATCTGCAAGTAGCCAGGATTCTGCTTTTCTGGATTTCTGGCAAATCCAGACTAGCCAAATCCCTGTTTGTTAACTACAAATAAGCTATCATCCAAGAATCTTTTCCACAAAATTAAAAATTTTCTTTAGCTAATAAAACTGAGGAGGGCTGAAGGTTTTTTGCAAATACTTTGAAATTGAAAGTCAAATTGTTCACAGTACCACAAGTAGTCACACATGCAGCTCTGCAAGTTTGTTGTTATGACAACATCAGTTTCTATGTTCTTCTGAAAGCTATAATACCTTTCAAGGACCCCATGGAAAGTTTTACAAATGTTGCTTGGGTGTTGTTGCTTTGGTAGTTTTGGCTTTGGGTTTGTTGTTTTTTTGGAAGTGGATGGCACTCTGGAAAATGTGCCTAATTCTACCCTATGAGTCACTTTGCATTTGGCTCTTTGCTAGGATGTGTATTCAGTGGTTTTAATGACAGGAATAAATCATGTGAAATTTATGAAGGGTACTCCCTCGCTGCTTAGTGGATTCAAAAGTGCTAGAGTGAAATGATTTGACTATATGTAAAAACTTTCTCAAGTTTCATCTGCATTATCCTTAGTTGGTGCACAGAGCAGCCTGTGCTTTACTCACAGAAAAACACATTTTGAAGAGATCTCTGAAGCATGGCTGCGTGGTTATTTAGATTTTTATACTTATGCTGGTATTCTCTTCAGGGAATACCAGCATAACGTAGTTCCTGTGGAAGTGTTGTAATTTGATTATGATAAGAGTTTTGGCTCATAACTGTCATGTTCCAGAGAATTTGGAAATAGCTGAAAATAGAGTATCATAAAGGAGGTCACAGTCAGAAATACCCTGAGCTTCCTGTAGTAATGATAAGGGATATCTGGCACTAGCAGCAATACTACTCCACTACTGAGAGCTCCATGTTTCTGGTAATAGCTCTTTTATTTCAATGCTTAATAACACAGGCTGAACAGTGCAAGGGCTCCTAGATTGACTTTATGTAATTTCAAGTCATTGCATTACTTTATTTTCACCTTTTACAGTATGATTTGAAACTGTCAACATGGACTTTTCACGTCTACACACGTACACCCCTCCCCAATGTCTGCCAGAGAACACTGGCTATACATATGCACTCAGGTGAGAACCCTTTTCTTCTTGTAGACAAAGTGTCTGTTCTCTCATTGTTGCTAATCCTGGAGAGTTGAGCTTTCATGGTAAGTAGCTGACTTCTTTAGAGAAGTGGGCTTTTTCTAGTCTGGTTTGAAAACAAGTGCTGTGTCCTAACTGGAGGAAAGAAAACATTGAACTAACAGGACAATGACTAAGATAATGACTCAGTGTTTATTAGTTGCTATGAATAACTTGTGTCCGCCTAGTTACAACTGCTGTTGGGTTTCTATAAATATGTCCTCAAAATTCTTCGATGTTTTGTGTCTTTGTGTAACTTTGGTGTGTGCTTTCTTTTGTGACTTGGGACCACTTCCACTTTAAAACACTGATTTTTGCACACTCATTGCTGCTAACGGGGGACTTGGCTGGAAGTAACATATTGATTACTTCTTTTAGCAAAGCTGCTTGTTGGGTGAACGTAAAATCTGTGTTCTAATGAACTTGCTTTTCCTTGTGTGTTTTTCTTTTATCTTCTAATGATCTTGGTTTTTTTCTTGTATCTTTGTTTTGCTTAAATCACTTCAGTTTTCTAAAAACTAACTGTAGTGTTGGGTAGTTTTTGTATTATGTATTCAGAATATGTGTTGTGATGCCTATTCTGAGTTTTTTAGTATTAATATAGCAGATTGTTGCTGTTCTAATCTATTGAGCTTTTCCTGCTGTTGAGTTATGTACTTGCTTCACAATGTATCAGTGATCTGAGTTACTGCTTTACCTAACTTTAAGTTTAAAAAATGATTGTTCATTAGGATGCAGTATGAGATTTGCTTTCCTATACCTTCTGTATGCCATTATTATGTGTTGTTATTAAAATCCAGTATAGAGATAGGAGACTATTTGGCTACTTGCCAATAAAACAGAAGTTGGCAAAACTGTAGCATTAAGAGATTACTGGGTTAATTCTCTTCTTTTGTGTGCTCCACAACTGTACAGTTTCCATTTTCTGTTGGGGATCATGGCTCTTTTTTTTTTTTTTAAGCTATAGCCTAATGTCACTAGTGTTGCAAAATGTGATGTGTTTCGTGTTGCATCATTTGAGTTGCTATTTTACCTGAATTTTACGAAAGACTATTGGTAAAATGTTGGTTATATACAAGTGAGTTTTCCAATTTCAAGAAAAGCATGCTGGGCAATGAAAGTGATCTACGTGCCTTGTATCCAGCAGCAGTTTCACTTCTGTATTACTGAGTGGGTTTAGTTACCTTTGTGTTGCAAATGTACCTTAGAGATTGGCTGAAATATTGTCACTCCTGACAGGTTAAACTCCTGTGGTATTCTTGTCCAGAATTCTCATCCGGTGAACAGTGGGCAAGTACAAAGGAAGATGCAGAATGATAAAACCTGTTGGACATCTGGAGGATATTTAATGATGACTCTGGGGTTTATTTAGGGGACAAGGGAGTGTTTGGCTTGCTGCATAAATGAAGACAGTTTTGCAGAACTGAGAAGTTGTGAAGGGGTTATGTGTCCTGGAACTTTCCAGCTTGCCATTTCACCATGTTAGACTGTTAGGCATAGGTATTTAGAAATTGGTAGAGCTGGTTAAGATAAAAATTTAATAACTGAATTAATGAAGGCCAGTATAGTTAAACTAGGTTGAAATTAACTAATTGTAACACTTCTTATGTAAAAAAGAAGGATTGGCAAGCTCTTTCTTTAAAATAGTGTGAAGCCCCAAGTGTTAAATAATGGAGGAAAAATACTTGGTACACTGAAGTGACACTGCTTTGAGGGTGTCAAGAGAGTAAACAAAGTCTTTTGTGCAGACTCTTGCTGTGCCTCTGCTTCCTGTATATGTCCAGAATTACATCTATTATTGTAGCTCTTCCTACTGCGGGTCAAATAATATTTGAAAACTCTGAGGAAAGGGAGAATTGTTAATCAGAAGTATTTTCATGTTGAAATTTGTTCTTCTTACCCCTCACCTGTGTTTGTTTTGCTTATATTCTAATCTGGTTTATTCTGCCTTTGACAATTCAATCTTTACAGAATCTTTTCTTTAAAGAAACTGGCTTGGGATGTAGCTCTGCAGAAAGCAGTACAGTGAAGTTTGATACCACAAAGCTATTAATAGAGTTGGCTATGACTTATTAATAGAACTTATATTAATACTCACTGGAATCACTGTGTGTTCATAGCTGTAGTGCTTCTACTCCTCCAGCCCAAATCAGAAAAACATTTAACTGATAATCCTAGATAATCTTTTCTTCCTCCAAATGCAAGTCAAACTTGTGAATCTCACCCACCTGTCAACATACAATTTACACCTCACTCTTAGGACTGATCTTCCTCTTTAGTCACCATCATCTTTTGAATTGTGTTGTCAGTTTGGGTGCCTTTAACACTTGTCCACAAATATGGGTTAAATCAGTAAGAATTTGGTTTGATTTTCTGTGTCAGAGCATTCAATTGGGATGTGATTTTCTGCACAGTAATTGAATAAAATCCTTTGAGGTTTTTAAGTATGTTCTGGGACTGACTGAAGAAATAACTAAACAATTCAAGGTAGTGTCCTTGGTCACTTAATGTAGGTAATGCCCCCTGGTTAGAAAGCCTGTGAATGCTTTTGTATTGATTATATGTCTGTCTGTGTTAGAAGATGTCTGTTCAGTTGTAGTTCTCTAGGGGTATTGCATGTGCCTGTTATCCTGAATAGTCAAGAACATCACTGCCCGTTTCATTCCAAGGAGTATTTATAAATAAATGACACTTCAGGTCCTTCAGAGAAGCTATAGGCATGCTAAAATTGGCAGACCTCATTCTCATTCCACTTACTTGAAAAATAACCCACTAGTCTAGGATATTCTTACTCTGTAGAAGCTCATGTGAAGGAGGTATGGAGAAGCTGGAAATACAAGACGAGATTCAGTCACCAGCTCTGCCAGCAGCCATGGGAGCTGTTTGCTGGGGGAAGGAGCCAGAGTCCTCATTGTTTGCAGAGGTTATCCAGGAGTGTAGGCTAATTGCACCCCACCTTTAGGTGCTTCTTGGTTAGCTGTACATATTGCATAGGAGGACATCAATGTACAGGTTTATTTCTGGCCCTTGAAAGGAAAGGCAGTGGTGTTTTTATTTACTGTAGTCTTTTCTGTAGAAGAAAAAAGCTGCATTCCAAAGCATGGGAAGTGAGATGGCAGGGAGACTTCTAGGTACTGTCCTGCTGCCAGAGGACAGATAATATGAAGATAATTATTACCCTGCATAAATGAGAGACAAGACCCTTTTGTTAAAGAGGACAAGATTCCATGATGATTTGTTGGGTTTTTTAAGATAGTGGAGCCGGACTTCAAACTATTTATTCAACTCACATTGATATAAATGCTCATTGAGATACTTGGTAACAGCAAGTGTTCATAAACAGAAACAAATTGAGGCTGGTCACAGCTGTCAGCTTGTTCTGTGTACTTTGTGTTCTTGTCAATTGAGTATCTGTAAGAAATGTGGGGTGAAGATGAGGAAAAGCAAATGCGGAGTGGCAAATGTAAATAGCAAAACCGAGTTCTGAAACAACTGTTAAGGGAGGGACTCAATAGAAAATTGTTGTGGCCCTTCAGAATAACAGCAGGAGGAGCCACATTTAACCATGTTCTCACTTCACATCTGTCAAAGTGAGTCATCTATACTTAGCATTTTTGAAAACTGTAAAAATTAAACTCTTAGTCTACAATTGGTTAACTACATGAGAAAATGTGTTATTTCTTCTCCTCCTTTCAGCCAAATGAAAGCAAGGATTAACAAGCCTAATGTATTTAGTCATGTATGCTGGGTTTGTTAAGTTGTGCTGAGGCTCTTTCCTGCCTTGCACAGGGCTGCACTGCACGTGCCAGCGTTATCAGGGCAGACCAGTGAGATCCAGCACACGGAGCCAAAGCCCTGCCATCAAGTCTGTGCTGCTCTGGGCAATAGAAGCAGCTGCTTTGGACACACTCTGGTCTGATCTTATGGGCTGAATGCCCAGCTGGTGCTGGAGCCATGGATGTTTTCTGGCAGTGTGTTGTCTGGGTTAGATTTTTAGCCAAAAGAAGTGCAGTTGACATGCTCTGACAGCCCCATCTTACATATTTTACTTTGCGTTGACGAGCAGTGAAGAAACTGACATCAAAATAACCGCCGTGGCAGAATTACATCATTACTGTAAGTGTAGCTTCAAGGCCTTCTGGTGGTCATGTAATTGTATGCTGAAGCAATACAATACTTACCATGTTATTACTTTGTGATCTTCTGAGATCTTTAATGATTGTGTGAGAAATCTGTTTCCATTAAATCGTTTTTGTACAAATACATTTTATAGTAGCTGTTTGTATGTATTTTTTAAAGGGAAAGCTTCCATTTCAAATACAGGTTGCACAGTGGAATCTACTCATTCAGATCTAATTTGCTTGTTTGTTTTTTTCTGGGGAGAAGGAGGTGCTGTCGTAAACGATTCTTTGCTTATCTCTTCTTTTAAAAAACCAAACAAAGCCCCCAGGAGTACTGAAGTGCTGTTACATCTCTGTATGTCCCTGTGGCCCAAGAAGGGACAGAGTCCTTATGAAAGCTGGCCTAGAGCACTGAGCATTTGGATGCTGTGGGTCACAGGGCTGAGCAGTTCTGGAGCCTGACCTGCTGTGCAGTGCCCTGGGCCAGCAGCCTCTGCTCACTTACATAACTGAATGTTTCCTTTGGTTGTAAGTATGAGAATTCTGCTTTAGGCTGAACTTCTGCTTTGGTAAATGAATTTCTTACAGACTCCTCAGCTTAATCTGTTTGTGTTTGCCTTGTGTTGCTGCTTTTTCTTCACTGTAAGTTTTCATGGAGGCTCTGAGGGAATCACGTGTCGAAATGTGGAGTTCCTGAGGTAACAATGTGGAGGTTATCTGTGTGTAAACTTGCCTCTGTGGAGACAAACAGATTGAAGTCTCTAAATGTTTTTTGTTAGTTCTGAGTTAAATATCTCTAATGATTTGCATTGAATTAAGAAATGTTTTAAAACCACTTTTATAAAAAAAGTAATGGTAGCTAAACTGAAATAGCTGAAGTAGGGAAGTCTTAAAGTATCTTAAAGGAAGGAAGTTACCACTTGTTGAGAGGTGGAAATTCAGGGTAATGTGGCATATGGATCTTCATTTCTCAAAACAAGGACTTGGCAAACAGAAAATCGACAAAAATAAACTTAAACTGAAAATTAATCTTTGCCTTGCAACTTGGAGTGTCATTTTTAATTTGCTGCTAGACATGGTGAAGAAAGTGTGTCATGAATGGCTTCCACTCTCAGATTGGTCCCAAAAGAATGAGTGCTTGCTCTGGCTAAACTTGACACGTGGTTTCCCTGGTGGTTGTTTCTTTTTGTGATTTGCTTTCAGTTGCAGAACTCATAATATGAATTGCTTATGAGAACCTTGAATATCTGCATATATCTATATTATTTGGGTTATTTTGTATATACTTATATATATCTTAATATATATAAATATATATATTTGGGGATTGTACCATAACCCTGAATAAACTGCATTTAATGGAAACTTGGACTAGCTTGAAAAACATGTTTGTTAACCAGGATGAAAATTCTCCCAGTAACTTTGCTGTTCTTATTTTACTGCAGTTCGAGTTATTCTTCATCTGCTTTGGATTTTGAGACTGAAAACAAAATAGATCCAGTGTTTGATTCACCCAGAATGTCACGGCGTAGCTTACGGTTGGCTGCTGGAGGATACAGTAAATCAGATGATGGACAGAGTGATTCCCTTCATGACAGCTCTTATGCTGGAAACATGTCCTTCAGGGATCAGTCTAAGTAAGCATTTTTAGTCATCACAAGTAAATCCTGAGTCCTGCTCTTTGAACACAATAATGCAAAAAGGTTATCTACAGGTCTTACCTTTTGTTCTTGGTGTTTGCTGCCATACTCTGAAATTTATGTTCAGTATGTGGTTTGCAATGACAATTTTTTACAAAAATCTTTGTCAAATTATAAGTGTTTGAAGGCAAGCACTTCTTTTTAAACCTTGTTTGCTCTGTTTAGCCACATCAGTGTTGAAATGACTTTAATAAAGTCAGAGAGTAACAGATTTGTGTCTTTAGTGCTATGCCTTACTTGCCTTTGTTTCCTAGGGTGGCAAGGCAGCGCAGAAGTATGAACAAACAGTCTGGCAGTGGAAGACATGTGCCAAGGAAAAATCTGTCCAGCTCATCTGTTTTTAGCCAGAGCAGTTTCAATAGCCATGCCAGTGATACATCAATGATATCCACTATACTAGATGAGTCTCTGATTCGGGAACAGACAGAAGTTGATCATTTCTGGGGTAGGCAATAATTGCAATTGCTTGTATCAAACTGTGCAAACTGTTTGCTTTGTGTGTAAGTTTATGATCTTTGCCCCACCTGTTGTCCACCCTATCCCCAAAAGTGTGTGCACTTGCACTTCTGCTGTAGGGGTCTACTTGCTAAGATGCCCACTGGAAATTCATGGTCCAGTGTGTAAATTTTATTTACTGTCATGGTTAATGTTAGGATGTTGCACAGTCAAGTTAATACCCCAGCAAACATTAACACTTTTGTGATGCAATGCCATAATTATCTCCTGTCATTGCTTTATTCAAAACATACTCTGAGTTCTGTATTTAAAGAACGGTAAACATGCAACTTGTTTTTGAAAAGCCAAAGGAAAAGCATTTTCTTATTTGTTTATAGGCAGAAATACGTTTCTTCTTAAAATACCTTAATGTGAAAGTTTCAAATTAGTGACATTTCAGGATTCCCCAGAAGGGTTTTTGTGTGTGGCTGGCTGGTTTGGCTTTTTAACTATACAAAAATGTATTTTCCTGGAACCTTTTTTCTTCAATGGAGAGAAAATATGAGAGTTGTCTACATAAAGTATTGTCTATGTGAAGTATTGTGTAGAAAACCAGATCAGCAATTTGTTATATCTCCCAATTTAGACTCTTTGTTTCCAGTCAGAATATTTGTGACCTTCCCAGAGTCCTAAGGAGAAGAATTGTGTTGATCTTGGTAGAACCCATTCTAAATTTTAGATAACCTGGCTCTTAAAACAAAATTTTAAATACAGTAGTATCAACGTAGTTACCAAGCAGCAGAAATATTGTAAGCTTGTAATTTGCTGCTTTAAGGTCTTGTGGGAACTGAGTCAAGGTGCAGTTGCCATTCATGTTGCTTTGTCTGCCCCTTCTGTGGTGGGATGATTTTCACAACTATTACCCTACTACAGTAAGGTCTGGATAGATGTTTCTCTGATGGGCTGCAAAATATCTTTAATGCTAACCATAAAGAGACATTCATTGAAGTCTTAAAATCAGTGGGACTTCTAACTTGAGTTTGTCAGATATTGTAATTCAATTCAGGTCTTTCTTATATTTGGGACCAATTTCTTTTTTTATTTGTTTGCAGGCCTTGATGAAGAAGGTGACCCCAAAGGTAACTGCATTTTGCTTTTCCTTCCACATGGTTTGTGTGCCAGGCAGTGCTGCCATGGGTGTGCTGGGTGCTGTGCTCTGTTTGCAGGCAGTGACACCACGCTGCTGCAGGGGAACGGGGGCCTAGCAGCAGCAGCAGCAGAGCTGCAGCCCACGCTGAACGGCTACACGTGCAGTGACTGCAGCATGCTGTCAGAGAGGAAGGAGGTCCTCACTGCCTACTCACCTTCCCACGTGCCATCCTCCAGGATCTACACTAGGGACAGGAGCCAGAAACATGCATCTAGTAAGTTATTTCCTCTTGTGTTTCATTTCTCCGGTGTTATTTAAGCATCTGTCCTACCCTGATGAACTTGCCAATAACTGAATTCTAGAGACCAGCTTATATGAAATACCTTTTTCTGTATCAGTTGAAATTTTATGTACTTGTCAGATTCTGATCTGTAACAACCTACTGGTTTTCAGTGCTGCTAGAGGTATCAAACAATTACAAAATTAAAATGCTCTGGTATCTTAAATTATAAAACTATTTGGCTAGCCAGCACTGATTGTAAGTCTCCTAATCTGACATCAGATCTGTGTGGCTCTGCCTATGAAATATTTGGTCATGGTTTTCAGATACAAACTTTCTGTGCTCTTTCGTTTACAATTTTTTATCCCGTACATGATTTGAACTCTAAAGATTGAGCAGAATTGTTACTTTGCACTGCTTGTGCTATCAAGGGAATCTCTGAGAGGGCTTTCTGCTTCCTGCTTCCTTTTTTTTTCTCCTCTTTTAACCTTGCAGCTTTTTATAGTGTTTCTAAAAGCTGAACCTCAACTACATGAAAAATTGAACTCCGAAGGGAAAAACTGATTCCAAATAGTCACTCTGATGACTACATTCCAATAGCTTGAAAATTTGAGTCTGTATAAATAAGATTCTGCCTTTCCAAGACAATCTCCATTCAGTGGATTGTTTTCCTCTTTGTCTGGCCTGTGTCTTGCCTGCCTCTTGCACCTGGAGTTTCTTGATTACTGGTAGTCCTCAGTTACCACAAAGGATTTGTTTCTTTAATGACCTTGAATTAGAAAGGAGCTAATTTTCAAGTTTTATAGGTTTGTTAGTCTTGAATGAAGTTTGTTTTCAGTACAAGAAAAAGAAATTTGTTTGAGCTATATGATGTGACTTCAAATACTTGAGTTAAGTACTTCTTTTTAGTGTGTAGCACAGGGTGGAATTCTTTTGACTTGAACAGTCAACTACTTAAAGTGGCACACGAGAGAATTTTCCTCATCTTTGTACATTCCTTTGAACTTTAGTCTAGAGGTTTGAGTCAAACTTTGGGGGTGTGTGTGTGGGGAAAGGCACACACAGTCATGGCAGGTTTTTGGGTTGAGTCTAGGACAGTGGCAGTGGTGGATTTTGGCTTTGTTCCTGTGGCTCTGGAGAAGGGTGTGTCTCTAGCACTTCAGGCAAACCACTGTAGGAACTTCCTCTTATGTAACAGCAGGGAAGATGGTGAACAGTCCTCGCTCCTTCAAATCCAGAACAACACTGTAGTGTCTCTTTGGAACTGTGACCCCAAAATCAGGATCAGCAGTTCACATCAGTGAGGAATCCTGAGTTCCATAAGCAAGGAATTCATTGCTCTTTAGAGTTCTTCATTCTCACTAAGCAAAGCTGTTCTTACTGAAGTTACATAATTTGCCTTGAAGTCATTATCCAGGGTGTGTAGTTCTTACAAAAGTTTTCATGCAATATCTAATACATCCAGACTTTTCAAACCACACTTTCTGAAGTTTCATACTCTTGGCTAAACAAATGCTTTCCCTGCTTCATCCTCACTCTTACACAAACTAATGGTGACCAGAGAACAGAAGTACATATTTCTATGGATGAATAATTTGTATTCACACTGTTTTTTTCAATAGGAGGAACATATTTCTACATGAGTAAGATTCTACGATTGGTCAAAAATACTGCAGCATCTTTTGCATCACTATTAGTGCAACTATTTCAAATGGTTTTGCTGAAGCTGGGTTATGAACATAAAGGTACCTTTTCAGTTGTCTTCCTTGGTCTGCAAACAAAGACACAGTCTGTGTATTGGGTTTTTTCTTATGGACTTCATCTTTGGTACTATGGTGTTCTTCTATAGTCTTTTGGCTGGCTCCTGTCTTTCTCAGTTTTTATTATTACCTCACTTGTGCTACACTTTTCATACCTTCCCTCTGTTTTGAAAGTATCAAGATTCCTTTATATGAGATCCACATGTTGATTTTACTAGAAAGTGGTAATTTTTGAATTGAGAAGCTTAAGCTGATTTTTAAAACTGTGGTGATAGTGTCAAATTCTAATTTTTCAATGTCTTTAGGTCTCTCTTATCACCCTTAAATCTGCTGTGCATTTAAAGTTTCTTTAGATATGTCTTGCAAAACTCAAACTGCTCTCATCACTCTGCACTACCTTAGACCACATCTTGTTTTTCCTGAAACCATTAATTTCTTCTTTGGTGCTTACCCTTCTATAATACCTGCTCTACAAGTGAAGTTAAATTGCCATAGGCAGAAGGTAACTGATTTTTGCATGTGAGTAGAACTTTGCTCTCCTCCTTCTCTCTGCTCAGAGCCTTATAATTGCTAATGCTTTCTTCTCCTTCTTGTAACAAGTTTGTTAAAATCAACACAAGTATGTAATGAATAGCTGACCCATTTGGTGGAATGTTGGGAAGAGGAACTTATTTGATGAGGGTTGGTTGGGTTGTTTGTTTGTTTGTTTTTACAAACTTTGCTATCTGAAAAGAAGCAGAGTGATTTTTTTGAGCTAAGAGGCCCCCTGATATATAAAGGGGGCCTCAATCCTTTTCAGGTTTCCTTTGAGTAATCTGACTTTAATAGTGAACCAAGCCAATTTAGCTAAAATCTGTGTCTATGAAAGGCTCTGAACTTGTGAATTAGAACCCATGTGTGCTTTTTGGATGTGTTGCAGCTCACTCAGACTACTGTGGAAGCATGAATGTAAAGGAGTTCTACAGAGAAGATCGTCACCTTGGTGTGAATGAGGAATCAATATGTAAGTACAGTGCTTGATGTAGTCTCAGTCCTGGGCTGTACACCAGGTTGTTGCTCTAATAGTAGTATCAGACAGCCCCTGACACTGTGCAAGCTACGAAGTAAATATTTGGTTTGCAACTTAAATGGGGGGGGTGGTGATCCCCTGGTGTACTGTAGTATTTCCCCCAGCAAGTTTCCTACCCCTGAAGTTTGCTTAGCAGTTTTTGGGTTGATAACTGATGTGAGATAGACTTGAACAAGTCTATCTTGTAGCAGATCTTGACTTGATCCTGGCTTTATCCCATTAATCAACTGTTACCACAACCAACAGGTGATGACTGTAAAGGGAAGAAACATCTTGAAATATACACCACAGACCACATGCAGTCCTCATGGGCTAAAAGGGTAGCAAGGACCATTTGGCACACCTTTTCTTCTGCAGGTTGACTTGGACATTTTTGTTTGCTTTTATTTTGCATTGCAATCTCACAATGTTAATCACACATGTTTTGTGTTTGGGGCTTTTTTTCTTCCCTCATCTATCAAGTAGTGTAAAAATGTAAAGTACCTAGACAACTAACTTCCTTAACACCTCTTCTGTCTGAATTCTTGCTTGATTTTGGCTTTTTTACAAGCTTGGCAGGCTGTTTACCTATTAGTGAAAACAAGGTGTAGGGTATTGTGCACCTCGTTTGTTAGAAGGAACAAGTCAGATTGTTAATTTATTGCACTTCAGGGAGATCAGTACACTTGCTAGGTTGAAAAGCTGACTTTAAATGAAAGCAAGGTATGAGATACTGGTATGCAGTTTATTTGAATAAGGGGTTTTAACATTTTATTTTTGTTCTAGTGGTAGTCAATTTTTACAGGAATCTTATATAGGGATAGAATCTACCCTGTGAGATGAGCGTTCCCTAGCTTGAATGACAGAGGCATCAAGGATCTGTTGAGTGCTCTTTATTCAGCAAAGGAAAATGATTTGAGACACTTCAGTCACCTAAATGATTTGCAAAACATTGGGTTGGTATATCTATAATCCCTCAGATTAACCCAGACATATCTGCTAATCTAAGAATGTAGGATTACTTTCTAAACATACATGGTGTAGTTTGTTCTGTAGCAAGATTGGACATAGTATTTGTTGGCCTCAGCAGGCTTTAAGTTACAGCATGTTATTACAGTGCATTGCATGGGGGGGTTGGTGGTGGTAGTTTTGTTCTCTTTAAGAGATACAAAACTGTCCTACTAAACATCCTTGGGAACACTCAGCCTAATGAAAATTTACTGCTTGCGACTTTCAAGTGGGGATACTTTCTATTATTTATCAATATTTGTTAGACATCACTGGAATTTTAAATTTTTAATTGTTCTTGCTTCTGCACAGTAACCCAGATAATGAACTTGATGTATAATTTTGAACAAATAAGATGCTTTTAAAGTAATGATGTGCTTAAAGCTTGTTGTTGTGGTAGTACTCTTGCTATTCTCAGCTACACTTTGCATGGCATTGTTAGATAAATGTGTGGCAAAATGTAAACTTTGATTTTGGAAAAGTGATATCCTAACTGCACAGGTGGTGTTCAGTCTGTTTATCTCTGTCCATGAGAATTCAGTTTCTAAACTGTCTTGGTTTTACTTGACTTCATATTTATTAGTGGGTTGCTTTGCTTTAAAGTAGTGAAGAACCAAGTTTGAGATAACTGAAAGGTAGGGTTTAAAATTCTGCAGAACATGTCATGGGCAGGGGACAGTCTGTTTTACTGCATGTACTGAAGAGAACCTTCAGCTCCTTTGTGTCTGTTACCACATGGAGTTAATTTGTTATAATCCAGGTTACTTTATGCTTCACGTGTTGCGAGCAGCGGGAGCCACGGGATGGCTCGTGTCCCAGAAGGTGTTGTCCCTACTTTGGCTGGCCATTCTTTCTCCAGGTTACTATTCTAATCTGTGTGTGTGTGCATTGCCTGTTCCTTTTGGCAAGTCAGGGGACTGCAGGGGCTTACACTAATTCAGCTCTGCTTGTGCTGTGGCTTTTGTGTCTTGAAATGCATGTGCTACTTTATTGACCAAACTGTGCTTAATGAGAGGGTGTGTTTCTGTTCACAGGCAGAAACAGGAGACTAACCAGAGGGAATGAGTGTGTGAATAGCACTGAATATGGGGTGTCAAGAATAATGGGATGTGTTTGGTTTGGCAGACCCTTGCTATATTGGTATTCTTCTTAGCAACAACTGCTCCTGCTTATCTGTGTGTTTCCTGGAGCATACTGAGGTCTCCAGTGTGTGATAACTTGTGTTCGGGCATTAATACTAAATTTCCAGCGAGGTAGCATTGTCATAAAAAAATGAACACTTTATCTTTTGCATGGCTGTTGACCTTGTTGAGTAGCTGGTGTTACAATGCTGTCATACCTGTGATGTCTAGATGTCAATAAGATGCATGCATTGCCTTATTCATGCATTTCTCCACTCTGCAAAGCATTGTTGGCCACAGCTGCATGTCCCTCTGCTTGGTTTCTTTGAACATATGCTGCAGTAATTACATTTCACACTCCCACCTTTTGTCTTCTAGGGAGGGCAGCTTCTGGCATGTTCAGGTTGCTTAGAACTGGGTGGTATCAACTTGTTACTCTGATGTCTTTGCTCAAGGTGTTTCTTGTAAGAAGGTGTGTATCCTTTGAAATAATTGTTTTGTGAGTAAGTTATTTACCCAGTTATAATATAAATCAATTAATTATGGCAAATGTATTTTCTTGTAAACTTTCCTCTCTTTGTCTAGATGCCTTCCAAAGAACTACAGGTGGTTACTGTTTCTTATCCCACTCCTGTTTCTACTAGGTATGTCAATTGTTCACTTATACAAATCAGCACGTGTACTACAGCTGCTACAAAACAGCATTTTGAGTTGATTTATGAAGATGCAGAACTGAAAAAGAGCAAGTTTGTTTGTGAACAGGGCAGTAATTCAAGCTTCCAGGGTACTGACAAGTCAGCAACCTTTCCCCTTGTCATGAAAGCAATATCCTTGATTTAATTGCATAAAGCTCTTTAGAAAGAGTGGCTGAGTAAGAAAATGTACTGAAGTCCTTTTTTCAGTCTCCATAGAAGTGTGGTTAAGTTTTTACCAACTCATCCAAAGTCTTTCCATTGCTCTAGAGCATGTTTTAGTTGTTTAAGATACTGCTGACTTTAGTGTGGTTAGTAGGCAGTGTTCTAGGGCAGCTGTCAGCTTTGAAATGAAACAAATTTAAGTATTTACCAGAAGTGCTGGGCCATTTCTGAGAAGCAGTATCGTGTCTTAGTGAGTCTTAAAAACTTGCAGCTATTTGGTGGAGAAGATGAAGCTTCTTGGAAACTTACAGCAGGGATTCAAATTCCTCTGTATAAGGGTGAACAAGGAAAGAATTTACCCTGTGTAGAAAATGCTGCTACTTCCCATAAGATATTGCAAAAATAAATGTAAATTTCTGAAATGCTATTTTATTTCCACAGAAGCCTAAGTTTCTTCCAACTGTTATTAGCTCTTATGCAATGTGATATGTAGTAAGTGTATAATGCAGCATATTTTCCATGGAGATAAAAAGCAGCATTTACATCTGCCTTCAGAAAACGTGGCCTGTCTTAATCAGCAAAGGTGACCAAGGTGCCTGGGAAGTGGTAGTATGAGTTTGGGCTTGTACCATGATATATATAAGTGCAAGTTGCCTGCCTCACAACTGTGTGAGTGGGACTGATGGATGTTCCCTAATATTCTTGAGTGCTTGATTTAAAAACTTTAAAGCTGACTCATGGTGACTTTTGTTTGGACTGGAGCAGTGTCCATTGTGTGGCACCTGCCTTGCAAACTGAAGGCAGCTGAGTCCTTAGAAAGACCATTGTAGATACAAGCAGTTGGAAGGGAGAATTCTTTTGAACACATGTTGCTTTGTGTTTCTGTTCTAGGTTTGTGGTTCTGGGGACTTAATGGCTTCATTTCATTATTACCTCCATTGAACTGGACAAGAATTGTCAGAATACAGAGAGCAGATGATTCTGTTCATGTTCCTGAACCACAAGATGATTCTTTCCATTCTGTCCAACCTCCAAAGGTAAGGGAGAACAGTCTAGGGAAGAACTTGCATATATTTGAGGATCTCTTAACTCCGGTGTCTTCGATATTTTGCAACAACTACTTGTTGCACAAGAGTAATATAGGTAAGTTGATTTTTATATATTAAAGCATTATTTTTATACTTTAGGATACCATAAATATCTTTGACTTTGGTCGTATAAGTGAGCTGGAAAAGCAAATGGCCTTCGTGTCTGACAGATGCCATGACCGAAACAAAGAATATAACAAAGTGATGAGCCTACTCCAGAATCTTCAAGATCAGGTTGCCACGATGAGTGACAGAAGTGAAACACTGAATTTAATAAAAAACGTGATGAGTCAATATCTTAAAGATATGAAATCGGAGGAAAAGGTAAGACAGTCAGTTACTGATGTTTCTTGATACTGATTGAAGTGTTCTGTTTTATTAATGCAGATTGTGAGGAGTTTGACTTGAGGATTCTCTTTCTGCTCTAGAAATAACCAATAAGTAGTAAGGACCAGGGAGAAGTTGTGGGCATTTGTTCCTCCTTGTTATTGCTGACAAAGGATTAATTCCAGACAGGTAGCCTAAAGTAGATTCCTATATTGCTGAAAAGCTGCTGGATTAATCCTGTTTCTCTACAGATAAAGAAGACTATAGGAAGGACTAGTGACAAAGCAGGGATTTTGTGGTAAACTTCCCTGTATATAACCTCTACTAGAGCTAAATCAGACTTCTGTATTTATTACAGATTCTGTAATTTCTCACACTACCTGCAGGATAAATCACTTAAACATACACAGAATGGAATGAAAAGAGCACTTTGCAGAAAGTATCAATTATGGTATTTGTACTCCAAAAGAAAATACACCCCCTTTTTCTTCCCTGTTTTTAAGACTGACTTCCTGGCTTTACATAAAGAACATGAGTTGCGCATCCAGACGCTGGAAGACCTTCTCAGAGAACTCTCAGCTGAATCCAAGGTATTGAGCTTTGCTGACTTGTTCTAATTGTAACCTGTTGATAAAACATACTGAGGGTTTTTTTGCACCCCTTTCTTGGAGAGGGTTTCATTCCAAAGTTTAAAAATTATTCCCTTGATCATTGAGGCAGGTTCTGTTTGGAATGAAACCTTGTTATACAGAGGTACAAACATAATTGGGAGCACAGTCCTGTACAGGTGGTGCTGAAATTTATTTTCATGTAACATTCTTTATCCTCTTTCTGTCACTTGAGTTTCTTTGTATATGTTAAAACTTAACTTTTGTATTTTTTAGGACATCCACAAGGAGTTTGACCTAGCCAAATCAAAATCAGTGAGGTATAAGTACTTTTCAAATATATTTTGGTTTTTCACTCCTCGTGCCAACTGACAGTGATCCTTATCTTGTGTCAGTTAACTGACCCTGCAAGGTTGTATGGTCAGCAAGAGGACTTCTGTCTTGTACTGGATTTCAGCTGTGATGCTGAACATCAGCACAGAACCCTCCTCCATGTGGGGGCAACCCTACAACTACACTTTCATTAGAGAAAACTGTTTATATAGTATAGGAGAATGAGGGCCTTCTCATCCTCTTATAAATGCATTAGTTTTCCTTCAGATCACTTAGTGAAATATACAGTAACTGCTTTTGATGGGCTTTATGTTTGAGTTCTTGAACCATATCAATTCTAATTTTTGTCTCTTGTTTTTTGGTTTATTTGCTGAATTGCCATTTAATTTAGAATTAAATGTAGAATGGTTTTAGAATTGTAGTTGAGACCTTTTTCCATAGCATTCACTGGACACTGATCTATATTTGTCATATATGAGTTGCTATTTGTAACTCAGCACTGCCTCTAGAGTTACTCTGGTTTGA
Organism: Leptocoma aspasia; assembly: GCA_013399835.1. NCBI lineage: Eukaryota > Metazoa > Chordata > Aves > Passeriformes > Nectariniidae > Leptocoma > Leptocoma aspasia. Next base: position 297,237 of record VXAX01006171.1, on the reverse strand, counting down.
GTGAGGTAGCCTAAGACTCACTCTAGCCAGTGGCAAACTCACACAGAGTTTGCCTGGTTTGCCAGAAGCCCTTAAATTGCCCCAATTCTGTATATGTTTGAGTTATTAACTTGTCAGCCTGGTGATAATCTGAAGTCATGACTGCTGGATTTTTCCATTACTTCAAAATACTTTGCTTTGAATGTATTAGTTCTAAGTATGCCTTAAGTAACAATATGTTGCAACTGCAAGTTCACTGTGTATTGTGGTGAACAATTGCACTGGGAGAGCACTTTCTATTAGACAAGTATATTCTCACACCTTTGGAATTTGATGGGAGGATTCCAACTACCCTTTCCTAATGATTGACTCCTTGTTTTTTGTCAGAGATGATGATCAATACAGTCTACTTATGTCCAAAATTAAAAAGCTAGAACTAGAGCTGGCTTCTATGAAATCGGAGCTGTTATCTGGGGAAAGTGTGAAGACGAGTTGTGAGAAAATGGATGTCATTCACGAAAAAGTAGGTCCTGCAACTTCTCTAACTGTCCCAGTAAAATTTGATATTACTTGGTTTTTGTTCACTAACTTTCTTGAAATGCACTGCAATCAGTAACATGGGGGCAGTATTAATCTTAAAGAATGACAGTGGTATGTAGGGTTACTGTGAATTTTTCCATTAGTGCATAACACTCTACTAGAGAGGAATTTATTGCTTGTTTTCTATAATGACAGGGCCTTGCTTGTAAGTTATGACATAGTAGCAGTTCTCTGTACAGTATTTTGTTGATGTATTTTGCTAACCCATGGAAATATGGAAAAGCAAGTTAGGTTTGTTATCTGAGAGTTATTTCTAAAAAATCCTGCCTAAGTTCTTTTGAAGCCTTTTAAGAGGTCTGACTGGAATGTAGTCAACAGAATACAACAATATTGAGATGGGATTATCAACTTTTACTTAAATAAAGGCTTGTGATAACAGCCTAGCTATGTACTTCTTGTATATTTTTATTTATGTATATTTATAAAAACTAATAATTACAATTATTAATGGCTTCTACTAGGTAGATGCCCAGGTCAAAGAATCTGTCAAGCTAATGCTTTTTGGTGATCAACAAGAAGACTTCCCTGAATCACTTCTCCAGTGGCTTACCTCCAATTTTGTGAGCAAAAGTGATCTACAGACTTTGCTGCGGGATCTTGAGTTGCAGATCCTCAAAAATATTACTCTCCATATGTCTGTAACAAACCAAAAAGTAACATCTGAAGTAGTTACAAATGCTGTGACTAATGCAGGGATTTCTGGAATCACAGAAGCGGTGAGTGAGTTTTAATGTCTCAAAAGTTCAACTAAAACTGGAAGGAGTTCTTTCGTGGGCATTTTGTGGAGCATGACTGTCAGCATAAATGTTAATGCTTTGAGGAGATGTCAGGAATATCAGTTGAAATGAGGAGAACTGCAGAAAATGCTTTGAGTGTATTCTTAGAGCATTGATTAGTGCCTGTTGTGATCACTTGTGGTTTTTTAAAGTGTGCTATCTTGAAAATTGAATTCCCAAGAAACAAGTATACCAAAGAACTGCAGCTCAGGGTCTTGGGAAGAAGGAATGCAGATTTAAGAAAAAAAAACAAACCAGCAGTCAAGATGTAGTATGAACTTGCATTTTAAGACAGACAACCATGCACTAAAAGTGGCTTCTGTCTTGACAGAGGCTTTCAAAGGCTTGTGATGAAGTGCAGCATCTCAGAAAGGTGCTTGCAACTTTACAGATATGTAAATATCAATTGTTTTATCACTTGATCTTATTCAAGTATTTTTCTTTCCATTCTCTTGTATGTGTACACCTCTAGCAAGCACAGATTATTGTAAATAATGCACTGAAACTCTACTCTCAAGACAAGACTGGGATGGTGGATTTTGCCTTGGAATCTGGAGGTAAATAGAGGAACCACCATTTTTACTATTCATGCTTTTAGTATATTTACTAGAAATATTAAAAGGGAGAGTAAAGCTTAGTAGAGCATTTTTGTGTGTTGCCTGATCATCAGATCATTGCAGTCTGTGATGGTGTTTACAGGCCTGTACATCAGCCTGTAAACATCAGTGTGCGTAGACATGAATAGAATAGTTCTCAATATGTCTACAACTGGATAAGAAAGAAACTAAAACCCTTAACCTGTGCTTAAAATAACACTGTGATAGAAGCATTGTACCCACAGAAAATTATTAGATCTTAACAATATCTTTAATCAGGTATTCATTAAGCTTTATATAAATCTCTGCCTTAATTACTCATTCCTTTTTGAAGACTTTTATTTCTGCTAACCTGATCTATCTTCTTTGAGGTGGCAGCATTCTGAGTACTCGCTGTTCTGAAACCTATGAGACCAAGACAGCATTAATTAGCCTCTTTGGAATTCCTCTGTGGTACTTCTCTCAGTCTCCCAGAGTGGTGATTCAGGTAACTGAAAGCCAAGTAAACAACTGCAGCAATGTTATGTTGTGTTGAGTGGTTTGGGTGGCTCTTTGGGTGCTGGGTGTATCTCTGTAATATATTGGGGGCACTTGGAGCTATGTTCCTAGGAGTGGGATTCTTCTGGCAGTCCCTGGACACATCTTCAATTGTACTCTAGCAAAACTGAGAGTCACAGGAAGCTTGGGTGGTGCACTGGACTTGTGCAAAGTGTGAGGGCTGGGAGGGTTCCTGTTGAGAGTTAATCTCAAGGCAAGTCTTCAGAACACCACTAGCAGCTCAGGTGGCTGTGATACCTTCCTGAAGAGTTCCACCAAAGGAGATTATTTCTGCCCCTTACTGTTTAAGACTGTCCCTCAGAACTCAGAATACATTGCAACTCTTTATTACAAGAAAAATAAACTAGAAAACACCATAACATTGTTTTTATTGTTGTGTCCCATCTTGTTCTCTCCACCTTCCCTCTGTGCAGCCGGACATGTATCCAGGGAACTGCTGGGCTTTCAAAGGATCGCAGGGCTATCTTGTGGTGAGACTTTCCATGAAGATCTATCCAACTGCCTTTACGTTGGAACACATATCAAAAGCTCTTTCACCAACAGGAAATATCACCAGTGCTCCTAGGAATTTTTCAGTATATGTAAGTCTGTCTCTGAATTTAAGTTGATGTTTGTACACAGAATATTTGTGTTACATACCTTGGAAAATAGTAACTTGAGGGAGGACAGCTAAGAAGATGATAAACTGTTTCACTCATTCCTCTTAAAAATTGCTTTTATTTATGAGCTTTGAGATTATGAATAAGAAGTGTTGCAACTAATTCTGGGTGAGTTATTTCTTTACTTTTGCCCTATACAGTAGTAAACACTTTCAGATGGAGATAATATTTTTTATTTGATCTAGTTCTTTCATACACTTTGTTTCATCCTTCCTCCCATTCTTCCTCTCTCCAATGGGAGATCTTCCCAATGGGGAAGTATCCCTCCCATTTTGTCTCTGCACCTTAACTGTGATGTGCCTTAAATAATTTTTTTAATTCATTTTACCCAACCCCACAGTTGTAGGCAGGATTTCAGAACAGAACAGACCACAGGGTATATCAGAGAGCAGTTATGATATCTGAAAACTTTTTGTCAGGCTTTTCTAAATGCTTAAAAAGTCACCTGCAAGCATCTGAATCTTGACCTCAACCTTGATGTTCTCTCCGTTTGTCCTGAGCAGTTTATATTGTACATTGTGATACAGCTTTAGCCATGAAAACTAAAGGGTTTGACCATGAAAATATGTAAACAGCACAACTATTTACAGGGCAGGAAACTGGAATACAGAGCTGTGCTTGAACTTTAAATTACGTGGGAAACATTCTGATCCTGGCTTGATAGACTTTCAAGTGCTGTCTCTTGATACTCTATGTAGGCATGCTTCCAGTTTGGGTTGATTGGAAATTTGATGGAAGGAAAAATCTTTATCCTGTTGTTTCAGGGTCTGGATGATGAATATCAAGAAGAAGGCAAGCTTCTAGGCGAGTATGTCTATGATCAAGATGGAGAACCACTACAGACGTTTCCAGTGATGGTAAGTCTGGATTATAAGAAATCAAGTGTCAGGAGAAAGTTAGTTACTTTATTTTCTACACTTGTATGCAATGAGCAGTGAAGGGAAGAGGCCTTGTTCTCATCTGGGCACTGTAGAAGCTGAGGTAGAAGATATCAACCTAAATAGATGAGAGGGGGGGAGGAAGGCTTGTTGCTATGTGGTGGGAAGTTTCCAAACATGGGAAGAGTCTGTTCCATGCTGCTTCAGACTCACAAATAATTGTAAGGCAAGGAAGATTCTGTTCAAAGAAACAGAAAATTCCCAAGGCATAACATAGGTTCCTGCAAGTACCAACAGTCATTAATACCTAAGAAAGCTTCAGTTGCAGCTGTTAATGCCAGAACCCTGACACTGGTTTGTGTGTTTGCTTTTTCCTTCTCCAGGAGGAAAATGAAGATGCATTCCAAATAGTGGAGCTGAGGATTTTCTCTAACTGGGGCCATGCAGAGTACACCTGCCTGTATCGGTTCAGAGTGCACGGGAAACCTGCCGAGTAATCCACACTACAGCTGGGGGTGGCTGCTCTGTACATTTTGTTCCTGATCTGTATATACTGGGAAGCCCACAACACTGGAATCTGTAAAGGACGAGGATGCAAGATGCACACTGCAGAACTGTTGATCCTCTGATAAAGGCAGAAGACTGTCAGCAGAAATGTATAAACCCCAATTTTTATTTGCTCTAAGGCTCAGCTTGTAATTGCCAGTTTGCTTCGATATTCCTGTGTCCATGCTGAGAGAAATAATGCATGCAAACAGCTCTGGTTCATAAAGCCCAGTTGGCAAACAGGTGACACACATTTTATTACAAATGAATGTATAGGTTTTTTTAAAAGAATAAACCACACTTTCTGCAACTAGGAATCTGTTCTTTTTTAATCCAGGACTTAACTGCATACTTTTGCTAGCTTGGCACTGTAAGCCAAAAACTGTGGTACATTTTGAACACTGACTGTGGCTAAAGGTGTCCTCTAGTTGACAGTTGGTTTTGACCTTTTTGGTGGATCCAAAAGGGCTTCTTTGCTACATGTTGAATATAATAAATACTACTGTCAGGGAAAGCTAACACAACCAAAACCAGTTTAAACACCAGCGACTGAGAATGCTTTACTGTAATTTGTGGCCGTGAATTGCTCTAAAAGTCAGGGATAACTTTAAGTAACTGAAGTTATTTTAAGGATTTTTACCATGGCAACTTGGCCAGTTTGTTCTTTTTTTAGTGTCAATCCCAAATCAACCTTGATGTACTGACTGGCTGGCTTGGAGCTGATAAGCCTGCTGAATTGCTCAGTAAACACTGCTATACAGCAGTTGAACTACCTTAGTTTTGTCAAAAGTGGTCTCCTTTGGGACAAGATTTCCTTAGACTGGTTGATTGTTACACTCCATGTGGAAAACAAGCCTGAAGTAATTCTCGCTGCGTCACATTTACAAGAGGGACTGGAGCTCAGCGCTGCTGTGTGCAAACACGGGCATTCCTGATCCTCCCCACGAGCCTTAGTCGGGTACCAGAGGAGTAGAGTTGCTCTTGGAAACATTTCCATGTAGAACGAGATGAAACTGCTTATTGCCCCCCTTAGCCTTGCTGCTTTGAAGATCCTTTTCGAAAGAGATTCCTGAAATTCACTTGTATGCAGAATTTTTATCTTGCTGTTCTAGTGCATTTTGTAGTTACACAGAACTGTTACCACATGGACCTGCTGACTGGTTTTCTGAATTGAGTTATGTATGTTGCACAACAGTCCTCGAATGTTTGAAGTACAAAAAGTCTCCATGTGAAGAACTGTTTTTCACTCGACCTAGAGACAGAACCTATGGCCTACGCAGAGGAGTAGATGACACATGTACAGGTGTTTTCATATTATAGGTTACGTATTTAAATTAGAATTATCCTGTATAAATTTAAATTAGGTAGCTGGGGGGGAATATTTTGAATAACACTAACTTATTTTTAAAAAAGCAAGATAGGACTTTGTGCAATGTATTTTTGTAAATGCTTTTCGAAATGTCTGTTATTCTTTGCTGCCTCCAAACTGACAAGATGCTATTGAGATGTTTAAATAAAGAGTTTTAATTTTTGAAAGTGCATGTAATACTTGAAACAAGAAATAAAGCCTGTTTTCTGTATTTTTTTTTTTATCAGATGCTTAAATAAGTGAGGAAAGATTGTGATTTCAGGGGCAGGGGTGGGGGGATTTCACTCAGGCTTTTACAAGGGGCAGGGTCACGAAGCTTTCAGGGGCAGCTCCAGGAGCAGCGTGTGGCTGGTAGGCAAACGTGAGAGGTGGAGATGGAGGAGAAGAGCACATCTGCGCGGTTGCTGCTGCCCTCCAGCTGTGTGCAGGGTGCGGGCTGCTACAACTCCTCTCCCCTCAGCCAGCCTGCTTCCTTGCGCTCCATCAACCGTTCCTTGATTTTTATTACTTTTTGAAATCATTCTGCAGTTTCCTGCGCTGCCGTGCGCTCCAGGGCCGGTCCCGCCCCGCTCCGGTCCCGGGGTTCCCTTCACGCCCTCCTCAGCCCCCGCGCCGCCGTTACCGCTCGGGGCGCCGCGCGCAGCCGCGCGGGCTGAGCCTCGCGGGCCGCCGTACGAACGGGCGGAAGCCGGGCAGCGGGGCGCCAGGGCTGCGCGCGCATGCGCCCGGCTCCCACCTCCCCTCCCCGTCCTCCGCGCTGATGGCGGCNTCGGCCCGAGGCTCGGAACCGCCCTCGGCCCCGCCGGCTCAGGCGGCGGCTCGGGGCGGCCGAGGAGCCGCTGCGCGCCGGCCTTTGAGGCCGGTCCCGACCCCGGCCCGGGCACTGTCCGGTGACGCGCGGGGGGTGTTGCGTCACGCTGCCCCGAGGCCACGGGCAGAGCGGAGGTTCGGCCCCGTCCCCCAGCGCCTCTCGGCGGCCTCACGTTCCGCAGAGGCCGAGTGAGGCCCCCCGGCCAGCGGGACGGGCTCGGGGGGTCTCCCCGGGCGTCCCCTGGCCTCGGGTCGNAGGAAAGATTGTGATTTCAGGGGCAGGGGTGGGGGGATTTCACTCAGGCTTTTACAAGGGGCAGGGTCACGAAGCTTTCAGGGGCAGCTCCAGGAGCAGCGTGTGGCTGGTAGGCAAACGTGAGAGGGGGAGATGGAGGAGAAGAGCACATCTGCGCGGTTGCTGCTGCCCTCCAGCTGTGTGCAGGGTGCGGGCTGCTACAACTCCTCTCCCCTCAGCCAGCCTGCTTCCTTGCGCTCCATCAACCGTTCCTTGATTTTTATTACTTTTTGAAATCATTCTGCAGTTTCCTGCGCTGCCGTGCGCTCCAGGGCCGGTCCCGCCCCGCTCCGGTCCCGGGGTTCCCTTCACGCCCTCCTCAGCCCCCGCGCCGCCGTTACCGCTCGGGGCGCCGCGCGCAGCCGCGCGGGCTGAGCCTCGCGGGCCGCCGTACGAACGGGCGGAAGCCGGGCAGCGGGGCGCCAGGGCTGCGCGCGCATGCGCCCGGCTCCCACCTCCCCTCCCCGTCCTCCGCGCTGATGGCGGCGGCGATCATGGCGGCGGAGCAGGAAGCCGCGAAAGGCGGCGGCAGGAACCGCGGCGGCGTGCAGCGCGTGGAGGGCAAGCTGCGCGCCAGCGTCGAGAAGGGCGACTACTACGAGGCGCACCAGATGTACCGGACGCTGTTCTTCAGGTAGGGCCGCGCCGGGCCCGCCGCGCCGCCCCTCCCCCGCCCGGCCTTCCAGAGCCTTCCCACGCACTCTCCCCGGCTGCCGCCCGNCGGGTCGGGGCTCGCCGCGTGTCCCGGGGCCGTGCTGGGGCTGACCCTGCACTGCCCGTGCTCTGCCAGCTCCGGGTAGTGGCAGGTGGCTGCGCGGCGGCCGTGCCGGGGTTTGAAGGTTGATTGTTGCTCAGCCGGGACACGGGGTTACTTTGTTACACTGCACGGTCACCCTGGTGCCACGGTCGGAAAGGGGCAGCTCTCAGGGTGGCCAAAATCGCCTGCGCGGAGGAGCTTTTTGGAATAAATTCAGCTTGGTGTAGTATTTGTGTACGTGACAGTGACTAAGTAGAGCAGGCCTGGGCGTTTATTCAGAAATGTTACTACTGCCTCTTTTGTCATAAGACAATTGTTTTTATTGCAAAGCGTTTTTAGGCTTCATTTTTCACTTGCAGGGGTCACCCTTTCTCTCATCAGATTTTAACATGTAGGCCCTTGCTTGCAGGAGCACAGAAGAAGGTGTTTGTCCTAGGGGCTTCCTCAGCTGGTCCCAGTTTTGTTTACTTGTGGTTCTGCTGAGAGAGGACAGAGTGGAAATTTGGCTTCACAGAATCAATTAGGTTGGAAAAGACCTCTGATGTCATCAGATCCAAGTTTTGGTTTTCATCGCCTGTCAGCTGGACAGTGGCACTGAGTTCCACATCTGGTTGTTTCCTGAACCCTTTTAGGGAACATAACTCCACCTCCCTGGGCTGCTGGGCCCGGTTCCAGTGCTTGACCTCCCCTTCTGTGAAGAAATTTCTCCCAGTGTGTGAGCTGAACCTCCTGTTAAAGCCATTTTCTCTCATCCTGTCACTTGGCTGCACGGGAGAGGAGCACCTGGCTCCAACCTCCTTTCAGATGTTGTAGAGAGAAGGGTCCCCCTGAGCTTCCTTTTGTCCCAGCTGAGTCCCCCCAGCTCCCTCAGCTGCTCCTCAGCAGACTCATGCCCTTCAGCAGCTCCATTGCCCTTCTCTGGACACATTGCAGCCTCTCAGTGTCTTTGCTGAAGTGAGAGGTCCACAACTGGACACCACCCTCCCTGTCCTGTGTCTTGTGTCTCCTGTCCCCAGACCTCATCTGTGTTAGGATGAGAACAGCTCTATGAGTAAGCACAGAAAAATAGCAGTCATGGAAGAAAGTGGGGAGAAAGTCCTTGGTGCATAATCCTGCTTGTGCTCCCAGCATCCATCAGACAGCCTGCCCTGCCCTGCCCTGTGTACCAGCACATTCAATCAGTTTGTTCTTCCATAACCCCTCTGATGGGATCAGCAAGGCACCATCCAGGCCTTAAGACTTAAATTGTATTTGAGAATAAATCTAAATTTAAGACAAAGCCTGGCCTATTTTATAGTAGGGATTATGTGATGTGGTGTCTGCAGTGGTGTGAGAAGTCTTGGCTCAGGAGGTCACTTCTCCTCCAGTCTTCTGGATGTATTAACTCACATACTTAAGCCTCCCTGAATTAATTTGGAATCAAAGATCCTGCCTTTTCCATTTTAAATACAAGTGAAAGGATGTGTTCAGTTAAATGAAAAGGTGACATTTGCATGGCTGGGTAGTCTTGTCAATCCTCTGTAAAATGTGATTAAAATCAGCATTTTTTCAGACACCTTAATTGGGATGACCTGAACTCTGGAACTGTGGTTGGGAGAGCTAGTGCTAATTCCTTTTAAACACACAGGCCTGTAAAACATTTGTCTCATCTGTCAGAGGGTAAACTTGAAATCCTGACTCAGTTTCATGCACTGAGATGTATTTTAGGGTGGAGGAGGGGAAGAAGTGGAGGAGGAAAGATTACCATAAGCCTGCCTCCTGCAGACTTATTATCCCTCCATGATCCACGGAGCAGGTGGAAAACTGCTGTTCCTGCCTAACCCTGAGCTCCCTCAGACACACCTGAGCTGGTGGTGTTTGTTACTCCCCAGGCTGCCTTGGCTGAGCTCTTCTCTCTTCATGATTTGGTAATTGAGTCACTCTTCAAATTGTAATAATCTTGTTACATCCATTTCTATTTCTCTGATACTTGTAGGTCATTTTTCTGGTATAAATAATGTGTTCCAGGGCTTCTCTTGTTTTAAATACCATTTAGAGCAATGCCATCAATATTTATTTTTATTAAACAACTTTTCTGATAAAAGTTTTTTGAAAAACCCCAGCTCTTTAAAATGTATTTTATATCGTAAAATTGTTTTCAGCAGCTTTTTAGTATCATCTGTAATAATTCTCAGATTAGGAGCTTCCATATAGCATTGTGAATCTACTGGAAGTAGAACTTGTGGAAGTGGATCCATGCTGAGTTCAGAAACATACCTGGATGGGAGCCCAGCTAAAAAACATTGGAGCTACGGATTCATTTGACTCACATTTACCATGGTGATTGCAAATCCGAGTTGTTGAGAATTATTCCAAAACACTACCATCATGCCTTCCATTATTCCAGTTCTGCTTTGGATAAAACACCTTGGGGTTTCTCAGAGTGCCCTTCCAGGATGGGAGCAGTGTCTCCTCCCTTGTTTGTTGCCTGTGTGATGTTACCAGTAGGGCCTGTCCCCAGAGGGACACGTGTGACAGGAATCTGGGGCACAGCACAAGAGGTTTGGGATGCTCTGGTTGTCCCTTTGGTTGGTGTGACCCCCCATGGCCACGCTGTGCTGCTGTCCCACCACCCCTTGACTGCTTCACCCCAGAACCACCAACCCCTCTGTTACCCCACAGGCACTCCTGGGCTTTGGAACAGCCTGGGGGGCCCAGGGCTTCAGGAGCAGAGGGGCTGCCCTGAGCCCCAGGAACAGAAAGGGGTGGCATGGGCACCAGCCAGGTGTGTCACACAGGACAAACCAGACTGCAGGTGCTAAAGGAGCAGGGTAGAGCTGACACTTGCCTCTGCTGATATGAGCAAATCAGTACTGAGAGCACAGAATTTCGAGTAGCAGTTAAGAGAAATGGAATTTGGAAACTGCCACACCTAAACTGCTTTTGTGGGAAATGCTGTGTTTATAAGCTGGAGCTGTGACTCTCCAAGAGCTGCACTTAGTGATGATGTGCAGGAGGCTGCAATCACAGCTCTGTGGTAAGAGGTCCTGAGATAACCACTGGGAACAAATTCTTTAATTCCTTATTTCTTCATTAATTCTTAAGTGAGAAGGGTGGAAGGTGTGTTTTGAAGCATTACATTTTGTTTCTTTGGAAGTGTTACGTGGTGAATCTTGCTGGCTGTGCTTACCTTACTCTCAAACCCATGAGAGACGAGCTCCTTTGGTTCAGCACAGGACTAGGACAGGCTGATGTCCCCTGGCAGAGTTGTAGTGGTCAGAGAGACTTAGATCAGTGGAAAGGTCAGCAAGCTCTCCAGGAGCTATTCCAAAAATTGGTTCTCTGGGATGGCTTTGGTAGAGGCTCAGTAAATTGGTCTTTTGCTCAGTTGAAGCCTGGGTTCATTCCCTTTACTTGTTCCGGCCCCAAACATATTTGTAGTTCTCTCCATTTTCATTCTTATATTCTTCTTTTAATTCAATCAAGTCTGGAGCAGAAAACTAATTGCAACTTGCAGTTCAAGCTACATCATTATTGAAACTAACCTGATTTAAGAATAAATCCCTCGTTGTCATTATTTTAAATTTTAGCAATCTTTTAATCCTTTAAATATAAGTAACTTCAAGCATACACAACTTACTTAGTGGTAATTTTTATCATGGCTTTGGTATTTTTTTTCAGGTATATGTCACAAGGAAAACATGCAGAAGCAAGAGAACTAATGTATTCAGGGGCTTTGCTGTTCTTCAGTCATAACCAAGTAAGTCACTGGTGGTGTGTGTGTGGCTTGAGGGCAGGGAATTGTTACTCCCAAGATTTTGAGAGATGAGTGGTGAGTTCTCAGTGGTAAATGTTTGGGGTAATTGCTTTGTAATCTTTTGTTTTATCTCTTTGTCGAGCCTTTCTCCACAAAGAAGGATTATGCCAAGCTGGAACATGCAGCAGTAGTGTTTGTGAGCATCCAAACAATGCCTGTGTTCTGCTTTCCTGGAGGCTTCTCTTTGATGCCATCAAATTACTATAATTTTTTTATCAGGAAGGCTGAGACTTGATACTGTGCCATAGCTGTTGATAAAAGCATTAAACCTGCCACTGCCAAAATTCTGGTAGATGTTTCTTTTTATGCCCTGATACATCCATCACTGCCAGTATGTGTCTGTCTTGTAGCAAAACAGTGCTGCTGATCTGTCCATGCTGGTCTTGGAGTCTTTGGAGAAGTCGGATGCAAAAGTAGCAGAAGACCTTTTAGGTGAGGTGACCTCTGCTCTTGGTTTGGTGGCATTTAGTTGTGTTTTTCCTTCACAGTGACTTGTTAATAGTCTTGAAAGCTGCAGTCCTTTTTGGATGCATTCTCAACATGGCTAAGGGTTACCTTCCCCATAGGGATAGACTGGGGAAACTTTGTTAGAGAATTAGGGGTTCCTGATGACTTTGTGGGCATGCTTGGAACTAACACTGCTGCCTGTCCTAAAGATGGATCTTAGAGCTGCATTAGAAGCAGCAGATCATCTTATTTTTCTTAATGCTAAATAATTTTCAATCTTATTGCTTCTAGAAAACTTGGCTAAATTGTTTAGTTTAATGGATCCAAATTCTCCTGAAAGAGTGGCTTTCGTATCCAGAGCACTAAAATGGTCCAGTGGGGGATCAGGAAAACTTGGACATCCAAAACTACACCAGTTACTAGCTATTACCCTGTGGAAAGGTAAGAAAAGTCAACTGGCTTTTCTGTGTTTTCCTTTGAAAATGTTGAAAGAAAGGTGCTGTAAGAGATCTGCTTTGGGAATAATCTAAGAAAGCTGAGATGGAAATGATTGATTGAGTTCTGCTATTATCTGATTTTTGCATTAATGTCTTCTTAATGTTAGGGGAAAAAAATGGGTCTGTAGCTCTATATTAGTGCAAAATCCAAAACACAGCTGCTGTGAGGCTCTCTATAAAAGGCAGGTTGATCCTTTAGATATTGAGGTAGTTTGATTGTGTCATTAGGAGGAAAATTGCCAGGGAGCAAAGATGTTCTGTTGGCAAGTTTTTTTGTTTTTAAATCCTGGATAAACATGACAAAGATTGAAATACATCACCTGGCATCCTAAACAGTCTTTGGACTGTAATTAAGTACTTTTTGAGGAGTTGGCCAGCAGGTTATTTCAAAATGAATGCTGTTGCCTTTGATTTATGAGCCATTTTATCACTTGTGATGGGATGTAAGAGAAACACAAAATGCTCTAAATAATTATTGTACTTGTGGATGATAGCCAATATTTACAGTCTTGTGTTCAAAACATAGCAAAGGTGATTGAGAACAGTTGAATACATGCCATTTTTTCTGTGATTTCTCATGGATAGCTGTGCAAGAGGATTGTTTATTTTACATTTTTCAGTAGCTGCCAAGTGATGACAGTGGTTTCATGTAACAATCCTGACCCAATAATGGTCAATGCTGCAGCCTCTCTGCGTGCCATAGGCAATTCCCTAGCTGCTCTCCTGGGATTTATGTTAGCCTGATGGCTGCTGCCAGCCAGAAAGGGAGGATTTTACTCACAGCATTCAAGTTAGAGGCTGCTACAATTAGGATAAGAAACAGTTGCATTCTGAAAGTAAAAGTCCCCATTTTGTAGCCGCCTGCTCACTGTTCTTTTAAAGAGCAAAATGCCTACATTTTCTTATTCTGTAGCTGTTTGAGTTTCATCACAAAAGGCTCAGATTTTTAAAACAAAGCTTTCAAATTCAAAGGATTAGCAGCTATCCAGTGTTGTCATTGCAGTGATTTTACACAATGCTTTGCTTCAGGTTCTAACAAATCAATGCCATTTCTTACACTATTTTTCCTGTATAATTGCTGTTCTGTTCAGTGTATGGAAGTGATTTTAGTTTTGGTAGCAAGAGTGGGCTAAGCTAAAATAGGAAATGAAAGAAGGATGCTGAAGGTGCTGTTTGACTTCTTGGTGCACATGGTCTAATATGGAATCTAATATGGTCAATCTTTCATTGACTTCTTGGTGCACATGGTCTAATATGGAATTTCTTGATTCCTGTCCTAAACACTGGTGATGGCACATCAGGTGTCAGCATTCACTTAGATAAAATGATATGACCAAAGTTCAAGCCAGCAGTAGCTGTAATTGAGTAAACTGTATTTAATAGCAGTTGTTCACATGTACTTAGGATAGAATTTATTATTATCTCCCTTTATAAATTGTCTGTAACTTACAGACTTTTTACTATCTGTCTTGTTTATATACCACACCCGTAACTCTTGTTCTTTCATCAGCTAATAAAGTACAAGCCTAATAAATCTGGTTTTATGTTCAGGTATGCTGAACTGATTCCTTAAAAGCCTTTTCCTTTTTCTTTTTCTAGAGCAAAACTATAGTGAATCTCGGTACCACTTCTTGCACTCGACAGATGGGGAGGGCTGTGCAAACATGCTGGTGGAATACTCCTCGTCCCGCGGGTACCGCAGTGAGGTGGACATGTTTGTAGCTCAGGCAGTACTACAGTAGGTGTTCAACTTCTTTTCAAGCATTTTGCTGAGATGACATTTTGTGTAGGACCCTTCTAATTTAACCACACAGCCTTTGCAAGAGAAACTGTGAAACTGGTCAGAACAGCAACAGGAGAAAAGCATCTGAAAGCTGATGTGTTAAATTCGTCAGACTGGGGAGAAAAAAAAGTAAAATAATGTATTAAGGTCAAGACCTGAAATTATGTTAATTGCCTGAAGAATGAATGTAATCTGTTTAACCCTGAAAGCACAATTCTTAGCTTCATTAACACCATTTTATGTCCAGTTAGGGCTTATGTATATGTTCTCACAAATATTAGACTCAAGCAGGCCCTGTATTTAGCACAGAACTTGCTCTCACTCAGGTCCTAAGAGGCAACTTGTCACAGTCAGCCTGGTCTGTGAGCAGCAGCTTGATGGCTCTTGCCTTGACAGAGTTGCTGCTGGCTCTCATTTTAGGCATTTCTTTTGTAGGAGGTGGGAATGCAAGCTATTGTGTGCTTTTGCAGAGCTCATGTAGAATGAAGGTTGACAAAGCCAATTTTACTGCGTTTAATCAGCTGATGGCTTTCTTCAGGCAGGGAAAGCAGCTCCTGGAGGAGTCTGAAGAGGAGGTGGAGACAGGACTGTGTGGCAGGGAGTCAGGGAGATAGTAGGTGTTGGGGGAGAGGGAGGAGGTGAGAGCAAGTTTGTCTCTCTTTTGGCAGCAGTGAGCTGTCATGTCAGATTTGTCCTGCTTTCCATAGCTGGTTGCTATAGATTGCTGTGATTTTGAGCAATAGCAAATCCTTTATGGAAATCCAGTATGTGCAGGACTGAAACAATTTTATGGGGAGAAATTCTGTGGAGAAGTTAAAAGATTAGTTTTTTCAGTGTTTATACAGCACTTCTACTGCATCCTTTACTGGCCTATAGGTCAAATACTGTGTTAAATCCTCTTGCATGGTAGTTTATTCTCTAATGAAAATAATTGCAGTTCCTTGCTATCAGTGAGGCAAAACAGCCCCAAGCCCTTGCACATGTGAGGGTGCAAAATTAGAAGCCAGCTTGCCATCAAAAATGAGATGGCTTGTGGCACCCTTCCTAGTGCTTGCTGACAGCATTTGTCCCAGATAAAGGCCTGTTAGGCCAATGGGACTTGCAGAGATTGCCAGTTAAATTAACTGGACCTGAACAAGGATTTGATCTGTTTGGGGGATTGATCTGTTTGGGACAAATGGCTTGGGAGCTCGAAGTACAGCTTTATTATGAGACTTTTAGGCATGTGTGTCAAGCTATTAGTGGTCCTGATGCCACATTATGTTGAGGTGGAATAGAATGACAGTCAACAAATACTGACAGATACATACTAAAAGGAGATGTGTTTGGGCATAAATGGGTCTTTAATTCAGTTTTTAACTCAGCCCAGTAAATCCTGGACCAGTAGATGCAATATCATTTTAATGTGAATTACAGGGTAGCCAGTCTTTCCACATTTTGCAAATCGATGCTCTCTTTTAGTAACTATCCTGTACAATCTGCTTAGATCCTGGTTAAACTCATTCTATTAATATTTAATGTCTGTTTTCCCTCCCAACCTGCCTGTTCCACAGTGTGTTCTAGTAGTGATTTTCCCCTTCCTCAGCTGATGGCCAAACCATCCCCAAAGATGTCCATCTCTAACAGTTGTGCTTTGCCATCGGTTCAAGCCTGAGATGGCCTCTATGCACAAATGAAGTAGATTTTGGCTTCCCTTTTTCTGTGGTGAAACCAGTTCTCTGCCCTTTGTTTTTAACTTGCCCCATTCTCTTTCCTTTTTCAGATTTCTCTGCTTAAAAAATAAGACCAGCGCATCAGTTGTTTTTACGACATACACACAGAAACATCCTTCGATAGAGAAGGGTCCACCCTTTGTGCAACCACTGCTAAACTTCATCTGGTTTCTCTTGTTGGCAGTTGATGGGTACAGTCTGATTTCTGTCATGTCGTTCTTGGTTTCCTTTTCAGTTGTTAACTGAGATTACATTTTTGGTTGTTTCCTTTCTAGAGGAAAACTAACAGTATTTACAGTATTGTGTGAACAGTATCAACCTTCGCTGAAAAGAGACCCCATGTACAATGAGGTGAGTTACTCATAAACAGGGTGTAACTCACTGAAGGAGTGAAATAATGGCTGATTGTCTCCAGCTTTGTAGAGAAGAGCTGGTGATTTACCTTCTACCCATAGTGCTTCCACCTGTAAATGAAATAATTGACTTTTTTTTCACCTTGTGTCCCTACAGTACCTAGATAGAATAGGACAGCTTTTCTTCGGAGTTCCGCCCAAGCAGACCTCGTCCTACGGGGGATTGCTAGGTAAGCTCTGCTTGTAGGTACCTCCAGGCTTTGATCAGTGACCTGGATAAAACACATGTGTTGGAAACAGATAATCTCTTCTAAGGAATTTATAGTTCTTTTCATAGCCTGTAGGAACAGCCCCTGCTGTAGAATACAAGATGAATGGGTTGCATGTGAAAGTGGTTTGGGGGAGCTTGTAGACTTTTCATCACTGAGAAGGGGTGAAGCACTAAAAAGGCTCTCATGGTTAATTTCTGACATTATGGTACAGCTTCCTAATGTAAAGAGGCATCTTACTGGTGTTAAAGCTTAATTTCCTCAGAGTTCAGTGACTGATTTTTCATAAACCAAGTATGGGGCTTTGGTAGAGATCTAATCAGTGCTGATCTACAACATGAATGTGTCCAAAGAGGAAGTTCTGAAATTAATACTGCCCTTTTACAAAGATTGAAATGGAATAGAGAAATTCAGCCCTCATTTCCTGGCTCCTGAATAAAATGTGAATAAAATTAATGTTTTCCCTGAGAACTAAGCTTCTTTGTAAAGTAACTTGAAGCTTTACGTACAAATGTGAATTCACTGATACCCAAAGTCTGATGGAAAACATGAACATCATATTTTTACTATCTGTAATTTGCTTTTCAGCAATTCAGGCATCTTTAAATTGATTCCTCTGAGTTTTAGACAAATTTTTTACAGCATGATGCAGACTGTGGCTGCTTTTTGAGGGTATCACTGCTGAAGGTGTGTTTTTCCTCTTTTAGTTGTTTTTTTTTTCCCCTCTGAGGGTGCAACTGTAGCACATAAATATGTGACTTTGGGTTTTTCAAGTGTATTCGTAGAGAAGGAACAGTATCAGTGTGCAGCTAAGAGTATACAGCTTCCCAAATCAATATTCTTAATGGAAACCAGTGTGGGATTACTAATGTCTTGGTGAGACTCTTCTACTTCAAAACTCTTGGGGATTTTTTGTTACAGAAATCCGTACTGTAGCAGGACGGAAGGTTAAAAGTTTTTGAGATGAGAATGTAAAACTAATGATTTTGACTGCCATGTATTTTATTCTAGGAAATCTTTTAAACAGTCTGATGGGAACTGGGGAAGATGATGACACAGAAGATGGTCAGGAAGACAGCAGTCCTATCGAGCTCGACTGAATGTTGTTGTCATTGGGTGCCGTGTAAACATGATGATTCGATGACTCCAAAGACACTTTTGGAATTTGAATCCTGCAGTTGTTTCTTGGCTCCTAAAAGGGCTCCTCTGGTCTTTTAGAAATGGTTGCTGAAATGTTTATACTGTCGGTCTATATTATTTATGTAAAAAAAAAAGAAAGAAACCAACAAAAAGTAGCCAAACGAACCAATCGGAGCGGTTGTTAGTGGGTTTCCGATCCAGCGGCTGGGACTGATCACACATAGTCTGCGGTTTCCGATGCAGTATTCCCTTTTGCACAGTCTTTCAATAAAGCATAAACATGGGGCTTGTCCTTCACGGCCTACCCAATACCATCTGTGTTCTGAGAAAGCCTCCTTGCCCTCTGCCCTCTTCCAAGGAAGATCTCAAAAGGCAGGGGGAGCAATTGAATAATTGATTTGTGAGGCTGGTGCCAAAAGTACTGCGAGACGAGCCAAGCAGCATAATTTGAGATGCACATCCAAGAGACATTGATACAAGAACTTGCTTCCACTGCCATGAGTAACATGCACACCCTTCATACTGCCTGCCCCTCTCCCCAAGGCCAGGCTCTGGCTGAGCCCACGTGTGTGTTTAGCCGATACTTCCTGAAAAGCACAAGGTTGAATAGCTCTTGAGTAAAAGCCCATCAGTGGAACGCAGGTAATTGGCTTCCAGGTGGATCTCTCTTGCCTAGGTATAAAAATTTGGCATCTAAAATACCTCCTGTGGCTTGTGGCTGTACTTTGGAAGAGATTTTGCCAGTGTAAGTTCCCAGCTGTACGTGCAGGCGGCGGCGTTGCTGTGAGCAGAGCAGTTTGCCGTGGGCAGAGCATGAGTTTGAACTGGGCTGGATGGCAAGAAAAGGGATACTGCAGAGCTTCTGGTTCTTTATGATATATTTATTTTTCTTGGGTGATTGATTCATTTAACACTTTCTGTTAAAAAAAGAATAAATCAATAAATAATGGAGTAACTTCACCCCCAGCAGTAGGCATAGCCATTCTCCATCTCCTCTGTAATGCAGCACAGTCTGGTACAGGGAACAGATGAAAGGGTGGGGAAACGCTTTATTTTTTCACGATGAAAATAAAAAGGCTTAGATTAATAAACAGCAATCATGCATGGGGGAGGGATTAATACAAATTTATTGACTGTATGAAAAAAAAAAAAGGCGTTGACAGGAAGACTTTGTGTTAATTGTGAAGTCTCAAATAAACACTTTATACCAGGATGTGCGATACTGCTGCTTTCTAAGAGTTTCCCAAGCAGAGCTTTACATTCCTTGGTGTTCTTTTCACTCTGCATTTCACTCTGGGTCATCCAGCCCTCGGTGCTGCAGCTTCACCTCTGTGCAGTAAAGGTGTAATTCTCTTGTGGTACTGGAGTATCTGGAGCAGATGGGGCTTGCTTTGCTGTGCAGCAGGTTAAGGGAAGAGCTCCCTCTCTGGGCTGGTGCTGTAGACATTTAATAAATGATCTGGGATGTCAGCAGAGGTTTAGAACCCCATCATTTCATTGCTTTTTTCTGCCAGGATGTGCCTCTCAGGCAGTGTAAGGTGTCTGCAGGTCCAGCACATGTTCTGCTGTGTCCTGTATATAAGACCCAGTGTGAGGTTGTTTGCCTCCAGCAGCCCCCAGCAGCCCCCACTGTGAGCTCTGGGTGTGCCCTGACCCCAAAACCCCAGCCCTGACAGCAGGGCAGTGCTCCAGGGCTGGGGCACCTACAGGTGGATATACAGAATGTATATTCAATAATTACAACAGTATATACAGAACATACGTGTGTGTGTGTATAAAATATATACCTAGGAATTTAAAATACATGTATATACACACACATATAAACCACCTTTTGTATAGATAATAATTATATACTTGTATGACATATCATTTATAATATTATTCTTAATTATACATGCACACAAAACAGTTTTTATAGCTACTTATAAATACAAAAAGGAGCTCAGTCTGTCCTCTCCCTGCTTCTGCCGTGCCTGGGTTGGTAAGTAAGTGTGAGTGACAGTGTGTGGGTAACATAGACTTATAAATACTTTAAGTTAAATATATAATTATAGTTATGCATACACATGTGCATGCAGATATATGTATGTTTATATGCAATATATTCACCTTAAATTTATAAATATGTGTATAAATTATATATATATAAAGCATGCACATGTGTATATAATATATAATCACATATTTTAGAAAACAGTATAAAAATGTCTATATATATATACAGGTGTGTGAAATACATTTAGCTTATATATCTGTAAATTGAATATGTCTGAGTGCTACAGCTATACATGAATGTGTGCATATGAACACCTCATACACACACACATTTTATATATTACACCCTCTCCACTCTGCAGTTTATAATTGTCTGTGAATAGCTAACAACCCCTTCATAAAGCTTATTTCTCTATTCCCAAGAACCAGCTATCCTTTGTGTATGTGTGTGCACACATAAAGAAGTATTATAGAGAAAATACATAGAATATACACTATAACACACACATATACACAAATACTATATAAAATAATACACACTGTGTGCCAGGGTGGGGCAGATGGCTTTGAGGGTGTCCCACACCCCCGGGGCTCTGCCAGCACCGACACCTCCCTGTTTCCATTTGCTGCTTTTTAACCCCACCTCCCTCCCCTGCCCCAGCACCACACGGCCACAGCTCTGACATAATAATAATTTATTGGTTCGAATGACATTTAGTACCACAGTTGTCTTACCAGTGACAGAACGAATGCACACAGCCGATGAGATGCTCTCAGATACACAACCAACCTAAGAAATGCGTCGGACAGGTCCGTGGCCGGGGCTGGGCCTTCAGGGCACGCCAGAAATCTCATTTTTGGGTAAAAATCCAGCACCTGGTGTGCAGGTCCCAGCCCGCCCGCCCTAACTGCAGGAATTACAGTGCTCAACACCGCGCTGAAACGTCACTTCAAGCANAAAAAAAAAAAAAGATTGAATTATTGGGGGAAAAAGTGCAACCACCAAGTCTGGAGAAGGGGTGTGTCTGCTGGGAGTGAGCTGGGACAGGCTTGATGGTGCCCATCAGCAAAACTGCAGATAAAGCTCAACCCCCCAGCTCCATACCGGGCTCCCCAAATGGGGCAAAGCACCCCAGACCACGGAACAGGATGACTCAGGGAGGCAAACACAGGCCTGGCCCCCAAAGCTCTGCTCCCCCAGCATCACCTCACAGGCTGGTGTCTCCCTTGCAGCCCCCTCCTCCCTGCCCTTCGTTAACATAACGAGGCTGATGATGCCCATTTCCTCTATTTCTAAATCCTATTTGACCCTCTCCAGGTACAGTATCATCTCTGGTCCCCAGGGGGATCACTTACTTCTCATTTACCCCGGCACCAAGGCAGGCTCAGCTGCTTTGCACAGCACCATTTCGTGTGTTTCCAGGCTGTTTCCCATCCCACAGGGATGTCACCCCTTGGGGACTTGCAGCCCCCCTGGAAAGGGCTGGCAGCCATCTGGAAGTGTGGGGATGCTCAGCTCCAGCACCCAGGGACCTGAGCATGGGGAAAAGTCCCATCTGCCCCTGGGATGTGCCACCAACAGTCTCTGCCATCCTGGTGAAGCTGGGTGGGACGCCCCTTCCAGCGGGTGTGGGGTGATGGGGTGGCAGGACCACCTGTCCCATCCCACAGAGCAGCCACAGAGCTGAATTTCAAGCTGGATCAGGATCTTCTCCGACGTTCCAGTGCCACCCTTCCGACGTGATCAAGTGAATGATGAGGGGAAAGGGAAGTATTATTATTGTTATTATTATCACTGTTATTATGAATTATCTTTAACATTTCAAATAAAACCACGTTGTGTTGTAAACAGAAGCTCACTCCTCAGGTCTGCTCAGCCAGTCCCAGCTAAGGTTTATGTTTGAAATGGGCTTCCACTGAAAGGAAAAAAAAAAGAAAATAAAGTTAAAGCAGGACAAGCACTGGCAGGTGGTAACAGCCTGGCACAAGCCCACCCTGACAGTGATCCTTGCTGATGCTCCCTGGCTTCCATTACCCCCATTACCATATAACTGATCCTTACAGCAGCACGGACATCACACCAGAGGCACTGAAGAGGGAAGGATACCATCCTCCTCTTCCTCCCAGGGTGAGCCCCTCTCTGGTCAAACAGCCTTTGCACCCCCCTGGGCAGTGAAGAGCTGCCTCACACAGAACAGGAGGGAGCCACGTCCTGCATCCATCCCCAGTCCTCCTGCAGCCACCCCATCCTCCAGCCCACAGCACAGAGCAGGGCCAGAGCTGGTATCCAGCCCTCCCCAGGGAGGCACCTGCATATTCCTGAGGCAGCATTGGCCGGCTGATGACCTTCTGGAAGGTGTTGATCCACTCCAGCTGGTCGTCCTCTGTCTCACAGGCGAAGAGGAATTTGCGGTCTGGGGTGACGATGGTTATCCCGTGCTGCCAGTGGTTCCCCTGCGTGGAAGGTGGGAGCCCTTCCAGCACCTTGTAGCTGTTTTCCTTGCTCCCAATAAAAACCTCCCCTCTAGCAAAGGCATCCTAGGAGACAGCAGAGCAGTCAGGCAGGGGTGAGGCTGAAGGGAGCTCTGCATCCCGGGCAGCCAGGACAGCTTGTCCTGCAGCAGCCACAAGCCCATCAGCCAAACCCCAACAGCACCACCCACAGCCTTGCTCCTCACCCAGGGGCACCCACAGTATAGCACCAACACCAGGGAGCCAAGATCCAGATGCAGAATATCTGGTGGACAGGGCTTTTAAAGTGTTTTTAGTATTAATGCACAGGGTTATTGCACACTGGACACCCGGCAGAGCCACCAAGCAGTGACAGCGCTGTGCCCTCTTGGCTCTCCCACCAGCCTGTATTTTGCTGCAGATCATTACTGTAATTATTACTCCTATTACTTTTATTAGTAGTAGTAGTGCAGATAATTCCCAACAGGAATTCCAAACAGACAGCCCAGGCACCTTCATCTTACCAGGGGATCTTTGAAGTACATGAGCCGTCGGTCATCCATGGTGAACCATCGCTTCTTGAACCCCTCTGTTTGCTGAAGAGTCAGAAAATGCCAGATCACACACTGAAACAGCACAGCTTCTCTCTAACCACGCATGACCCAGGAGTCTCAAGGCACTTGGAGGAGCCTGAAGGGCTGGGGGAGCTGGGAACAGATGGCTTCTGGGCCATCAGAGCCACCACAGCCAGGGTCTGGGCAAGCCATACGAGGATATGGTTTGTGATATAGATTTGGATTTTTTTTGTTTGCTCCCAGGTGAGGAAAGTGCATTAAACATATTCACAGAGTTGGTTTGTCCCACCAGCAACCCCTTCTTGGGGCCATACAGAGCAAGACTCAGGTTTGGAGGGACTGGTTTGGAGGGAAAAATGCTTCAGATCCTACCTTTGGCCCTGTTTTCTCCATGTATCCTTCCTTCAGGTAGTTTCTAGAAAGCTTTGGCACCAGCTGGAGCAACCAAAGAGGACAGAAAAGAGCAGTGTCAGATGGAGGGGTCTGGGGGTCACTGGGTGTGCTGGGCAGGGCTGGGGGTCACAGGAAGGAAAACCCACACTGAGCTGGCCCCCAGCCCTGAGCCCACCCCACAGCTCTGCCTGAGAGCTCCAGTCCTGCTCCTCCACAGCGCTCAGCAGGGGAGGCTACAACATGAAACACCTTGGAGCAGCTCCCCAGCACAGCCAGCAGCCTCCAGGAGAATCTCCCAAACTCCTCAGGGTGCAGGGACAGAGCCACCCTGCAGAACCACGACTGGACCCCTCCCAGATAATTGGCAGAAGGCAGGAAATGCAATTAGATTTCAA
The DNA here is from genome assembly GCA_013399835.1 of Leptocoma aspasia. NCBI lineage: Eukaryota > Metazoa > Chordata > Aves > Passeriformes > Nectariniidae > Leptocoma > Leptocoma aspasia. Next base: position 273,605 of record VXAX01006171.1, on the reverse strand, counting down.
AGTCTACAGCCAAGGAGGGAGCAGGGAGTAATCAACAAGCACCACCACAGTGATGTTACACGCCAGGAGCAGCACACAGCCCTGGCTGACAGCACGTCAGAGCAGCCTCTGGAATTGCATTAGCCCAGGGTAACACAATTAGCAGCTCCAGCACCCGGAAAACACAGGCATTTATAAACCATGCTGCACTGACCTGCAGAGGAGAACTCAGGCAGGGCACTGACATCCTTCTGCCCTCACCTTTCCTGCCTTCCAGCCTTTGTTTTGGCTTTTGTTATCCCAGCAGCAGCCTTTGAGCCAGATGCTCAGGGCTCCTGCAGGTGTGGCAGTGCTGGAGTTCCTCCCAAAACCTCTGTGTGGTCCAAGGCTGGATGTTGGGAGCAGGTGCTGCACGTGGGCTCAGCATCCCACCACAACCATGTCAGCCTGGTAATTACAGAATGCTCCGAAGGATGGAGCACTCCCCAAGCCTTCCAGCTCGTTAACAGGATGCTAAAAATGAGCGAGAAGGGGGGAAAAAAACCCCACCCAACCAATGCTGCAGGAACACTCACATCAGCATCACTGGCTCCAGGGAATGCCACTTGTAAGTAATGGAAACGTGCTGCCCGGATGGCGTTGAACCAATCCACTATTTCCTAATAATGAGGAAGAAAAGCAGAGTGAGGAATGCAGCCTGCACACAAAATAACCTGATCCTGCTGTGTTCTGTCTCTCCCATCACTCTGGCCCCAGTGACAGAGCACAATGTAGCAGCAATCCTAAAAACCACAGAATACAGCAAAAGGGTGAAGGATGTGGAACATTCAGCTGCTGCTCCGGGCTGCCAGACGTGCACAGAGCTCTGCAGCTTCCAGTCAGCACCGAGGGGCTTTCTACAAAAAAAGGGGATTTAAACATCTCTGAACTGGCAAAACCAGCCCCAAAAGAGCATTTGAAATATTGAGCTGACCCTATAAACACGGCTGGGCTGGTGCTGGCTGGTGCAACCTGCCCACCCACCCCTGTCCCCCAGCCCCTCCAGCAGGACACCTGAGCAGCACCTGCATCCCACCCAAATTCCAGCAACATACTTCAATGTTTTGCTGAAAGAGTAGCTAAATATGTCTTTATCTTTGTATCCCAGCCTATCAGCTGTGTCTGTGAGCCCTTTAGGGACAGCCACAGTGATACTGAGCTCCAAGAAGCTCTGGCACTTCTCCCTTTCCTTGGCAAAAATCTCTCTCCATTTTTTCCCTCCTACAAAATAGTTGTTTTATAATTTCTTTTTTTATATAATTTCTTTGTTTTTAAACTCGTGATGTCTGATTTACCTCTGGTTAAGACCCAACAGCTTGTGCTGTATGTCTCTGAAGGTTCTGTTGAGAAATGCCACATTAATTTTAAGTGTTCCACACAGGGAGCACTCAAACACTGCCTTGTGGACTGAGACTGTGGGACCAGGAAAGGCATTTTGGAAGGGAGATTAAAAGCTGCCCTGCCTGGGATGCTGAGCACAGGGAGAGGGATGCTGAGCTGTCCTGCTGTCATTAATGCATGTGAAGCTTCACACATCAGATCAGGGACATGTTCAATGAGCCAGACTTAATCCCAAAATAAACACTGTCAACCCTTTCAGATGAGGTCGCTGTAGTGTAGAAAAGACCGTATCAAAGGAGAAGTTGGCCTTCTCTAAGATTTAAACTTTTTTATGCTTTAGAAATCATCTGGGTAAGGAGGAAAGGCTCACGTGAAATTTTGAAATCTCAGTTTAAGGAGTTGAACTGGGGGTATCTCAAAACTGGTCTGATGTGGCAAATAGCCATTCCCAAAAATTAAAACCCTTTGCTTTGGTTTGTTAAGCTACTTCAAGTTGAAAGCAAAAAACCCCAAAACATAATAGGACATAGACAAACAATGTTTTGGAAAACTCTGACCTACTTGTCTGAGGTTTCACTCACTCATCACTTGCTTTCCTACCCATAGCAGCTAAGGACACCCCAGATAGCACCACAAAGAGGATCAGCAAGAGGAATTCACTCCTGAAGTTCATTATGACCAAACCAGGCTGGAGCTAATGAACAATAAGCTGTGATGTTAAAATCTGGATATCTTATACAGCCACCAATTGGGTGGTTATAGACATATTTATTTATTTATTTACCTGTGGGTCTTCTCTGTGATCATGATGTGAGGTAGGGTTTCACCCTGCAGAAAAGCAGAAGCTGAAACCCTCACTGACTTCCAGCAGTAAATTCCTTTCTGGAATATTGATAATCCATTGACACAAATGAGTTTTGACCAAATTCTTCCCTGTGAGGGTGGTGAGGCCCCAGCACAGGTTTCCCAGAGCAGCTGTGGCTGCCCCGTCCCTGGGAGTGTCCAAGGCCAGGCTGGACGGGGCTTGGAGCAGCCTGGGATAGGGGAAGGGGTCCCTGCCCAAATCAGGGGGTGGAATGAGATGGGCTTTAAGGTCCTTTCCAGCCCAAACCATTCTGTGATTCTATGAAATGTAAGAAGGAGCCTAAATGAGACTCCACCACTTCAGATCAGGGAGAGGCAGCACCTCTGGGGTGCAGGGTGACACACTGGGGCTGCTGGGGGAGTACAAGAGGGAGCAAAGGGCAGCAGGAGACCCAGGTGAGTCCCAGGGCAGCCTCCAGTCCCAAAGGGCAGGAGTTTACTCCAGGGGGTTCATTTCTTGCAGCCCTTGTGCAGCCAAGGAGACAGACCAAACTGAGGGAAGTTGAAAGAAATTCAACTAAAGCCGGGTCATGATCAGATTTCATCAGAGCACATCCTGCCCTGCGTGGGAGCAGTGGGACCACTCCTTCCAGCAGCCCCAGCAGAAACCTCAGCAGCTGAAACCCAAACCCCAAAGCCCTGACTGCACTCCTCACAGCTTGGCTGGCAAACCACCAAAGCCCAGCAAACCACAGACACTGACACGACAGTGGGATGCAACTTTCCTACTAAAGAGCTGCTGCTCATTATTCTGGTTTAAACTGCAGCAGGGAGGTACCTGAGAGCAGCTCGAGTGACACTGTGCTGTGCTAAAGAAGCACCTGCTGACAAGCACTTGGCATGGAGGGGAAGTTTGGGAGCAGCTCTGCTGGAGCAGCTCCCTGGGACTCACAAATGACCACCCCAGAACCATGGGCCTTCACACCTTCCTCCAGAGACATCTGAACATCTGATGTCTGATTTATTTCAATACAAACATGAATATCTGCATTTTAGGAAGTTTGAGACAGGCAGAACCACAACAGTTTCCTGCTTCTCCTACATTCCAGTTTGCTCCCCTTTTTCAAGTCTTTGGAATGAGTCCCCTCACCTTCCAATGCTCCATCCACCCTGTCTCCTTCTCTGGGTAATGAGGAGCCTGCCTTGAAAAACCTTCTACTCCAAGTTGCAAGAAATTTCCAATTCCTTCCATTTTCATCTGTTTACTTAGAACACAGCTTGCCCCTCTTTGTGCTTGGAAGAACATGACAAACACTCTCAAAGCTGTGCATCTTGTACCCCCTCCACCCTCCAAGGGATTCCAGGTTAGAGCCTGGTGTGCCACAGGCTGGCTCTGAGCAGCACCAGCCCCCAGGACCACAACCCAAACCTTGTTACCTCCACAGCCTCACCTTGCCATCTTCATGATAGACAAAGATGTTCCTTGTGCTATTGTCCTTCAAGTAAGTGATCTGCAGTCCGTGTGGGTTCCCAATTTTTGCAGGCTGGAAAGTTGCATTTAGGTGTTCAATCTTCATAATTGCTTTGGGTTCTTTTGCCTGGAAAACACAGCTGAGTGAGCAAACACCTGAGAAGTGGCTTTCAAACCAAAAACAGTTCACTTGGTCAGAAAAAAGGGCTGTTTGAGGCCATTAGCTAAAAGCACCTGAATGCCAGCCCACCAAACCAGCTGGTGATGAGAAACCCGAGACTCTGCTCGGGGCTCAGTGAGTGCTTCCTGCCAGCCTGGAAAACTGCTCTGCTCTTCTGCTCTCTGCAGAATTCAGCAGGGATACAAAAAAGGCAGACTGCTAACTAACAGGCCAGGATGCTTTGTGACTCTCCAGCACTTAGAGATAGTTCATTCTTGTCCCAAAAAATGGAGGATTATCCCCTTAGCCAACAACAGACCCGGGTGCTCGGCTGGGAAGCACCATGTCCATGTCCCCATCTGTCCCATCCTCTCACATGAGCCACTGGCTGCTGACTCTGCTCCTTCCCTTGCCTTCTGAACTGGGAACTTTCTTTCCACAAGGACAAATACAATCCTTACAGCCCATCTCTAGGGAGGGAGAGGGAGGAGAGGGAGCCTGGGTCAGGCCCTCCCAGGCACCAGCCCCCCCTGCACCCTCAGTGGCAGCAGCACAGTGCTGTTCATCTCCTACAAAGTGTCTCTACAAGCTGACCACCCCTCCAGGACTGCACTGAGAAGTGAAACAGCAACTGTGAAAAAAACATCCCAACAATTAGAGATCGGCCCCTTGGTGACACCAGTCTTAGAGCAGGGCCAGGGGCCAGCAGAAGGCTGTGGGGTGGTGCCATGGTCCCAGCAGCATGCAGAGGACCTGAGCTGCCAGAGGTGTCAGTGCTGCCTTGGGGACTTGCTGTGGACACACGGCCCTGGTGGGTGACCATGGTGGGGAAATCCCAGCAGAGAGGACATCTAGACAGCACCATTGCCACCACAGCTGTGGTCAACAACGAGGAAAAGCAGCCTTGAACTATCAGAGCAGCCAAGAGTGACTGAATGGAAGTGCTGGGACTTTCACTTCTCCCTCAGCCAGGACTGCCTCTCTCTTCTCCATGAGATGCAGCTGCACCATAACAAATCAAACTGAAGGGGAAGATGGGCTGTCAAAGTCATGGAGAAGTGAGGATGGATGTTCCCATCCTCTGGATCATCACGACACCATGACTGCACCAACTGCTTGGGACAACTGGCTGGTGGCTCAGCCTGGGCTGCTCTCAGCTGTGATGGTTAGGGGAGACTCAAAGATCAGAAAAAACACCTTGGCTTTCTCCAGTACATGGTGCTGAACAGTGAAGGGTCCATCCATTCATCACAAATGCAATTTTCATGGTAATAGCTCCGTTTCTCACAATAATGAAACATGCTCTGGGGAAAAAGACAAATGCTTCCACAATGCACTGGAACAGAAAACCAGGGAGCTTTCCCTCTGGATTGCATGCCATGCCATGCCATGCCATGCAAAGGAGGATTCAGACTCCAGTGACCACTGCAAGGTGGTGACACCTTCATCACAAAGTAGTTATCAATATGAAACCCACGTTAGTTGGATTATGTAGAGCCAGAGCTGAGAAAAACTCCTTTGCTGGTGTTTTGAGAAAAGCCCTACGGACTTTAAAGGGCAGCAGAGCAGGAATGTGTGAAGGGGCCTGTGGGACACCTCTCCATGACTGTGGTGGAGGAGCAAGAGCAAACCCCACTAAAGGGAGGGTGAGCTGAGCCTGGTGCTCTTGTCCTGGAGCAGCTGGGGACTCAGTGCTTATGGAGATTGTATAAATAAACTGCTGCCCTGGGAATTACGTGTTCCAGGATGCTCTCACAGCTGCAACCCCATCTGCACACAGCAACCCCAGGTACTCACATCGTTTTTGTTGAAGTACTTCAGAGCACCTTCCCTCTCTGATAACACGAATTTTCGGCTTAAGAATTGCCCATTGTCGCGTCCTCTCTTCCACAGAAATCCTTCTCGGTACCCTGCAGCAGAAAGGAATGACTGAGAACCAGGGATAAAGTGCTGTATTTAAAAAGAGAGTTGGGATAAAGAAAAGAACTAAGAGTTCAGAACTAAGCAAACCAAGTGTGTGGCTGCTCTGCTGAGGACATGAATGAAACGGGCCTTCTCCTTCAGATCTGCCCTTCCCACTCTGCTCTCATTCTTTTCCAACAGCTTCAGACATCTCCACTCTGACACCCAAGGAGTGACTGCCTGCAGGGTCCCCTGGTGCACTGTTACAGCTCAGTCCTGGGTGAGCCAGCACAGGCAGAGGGTGCCCCTCTGTCCCCATGAGACCCAGCAGCCCCTGCTGCCTGCATTCCCACAAACCTGCCCTGTCACTGCCAGGAGATGCAGATGGGATGGTCCAAACCCTCGTTTATCCCACAGCCACAGCCAGCACTGGGGGGGTGACACCACTGACCACCTGATCCTTTCAGTTCCGAGCCCTCTCCATCCCTCCAGTGCAGGAGAAGTGCTCCAGCCCACTGGAGCATCATTGCCCATGTGCACCAGTCCAGTAGCCCAGGGGACCAACACTGGATACACCAGAGGAACGACAAGGCTAAATTTTTTCCTCTGGTCCACCCATCCAGCTTGGGAGAATCTTCCCCAAAGGCAGGAGCAGACCCAGCTCAGTGAATCCATCAATTCAACCCTATGCCACTATGGGCTGGCTAGGAACTTTCCCAGCAAAAAGCCCCTTTGGAGGGCACTGGCAGCATCAGAAAGAGAAGAACACACAGGAAGCAGGATTACCTCAAGTCTGAGCAAGGGGAAACAGCCAAGGAAGCAACCAAAGCCCAGCCAAGGGCAGCTGCATCCAACAGCAGAGCAGGAACAGCCCAGGCTGCTGTGTTGTATCCCCAGCAGGGCAGAACTGCTGGGGAACCACAGCTCTGACTGAGGCAGAGGCAGGTGCTGCTCCCTGCCAGGCTCCATCAGCAAACCCCTCTGTGCCCTGGCAGGCTGTACACAGGAGCTGCACAGGAATAATGTCCCTGTGGCAGGAGACACCCAGGCAGGAGGTTGTGCCCAGCTGACCCATCTCCAGTGTGGCAGGTTTGCCTCAGGTGGGGCAGAAGCTCTGCCACTGGCCACGGCCGACTGCTCCCCTGAATGGCAACAGGGGAAGCAGCTTTTCCTCAGAGTGTGCTTTGGGAACCAAGGACAAGTGGCTCCTGCTCCTGAAAGGTGCTGGGTTTTAATGCCAAGCCAGTTGGAGCAGCAGGAGAGTACTTCAAAAGCTATTGCCACTCATTCCACTGAACAGCAGAGAGGGTTTCAGAGCCTCACTGGCATTTGAGGAACACTGACATCTCCTGGGGGGCTGGGGAGAGCTGGCATGGAGGAAAGGACACCAAACAACAGGACAGTGGAATCTCCAAATACAAATGTGGGCTGATGCAGGAGGAAAGCCCATCTTTTCCTTCAGGAATCCCCACCTGTGTGAGGCTTTGTGTGCCTCAGCAGAGCACACTGAGCACACAGAGCCCAGCTTGTGGTGGCCCCACCTTGGAGCAGCTCCTGCCTGTGGGTCTCATCCATTCACTCATCCATTCCAAACACAGGATTGGTGAGGGATGCTGCAGGTATTCCTGGTTATACTTGCTCCCCTCCACAACACCGATTTCTCAGCATTTAAGGGATGGAGAATAAAATTACTCTGCGTCTCCCCAAAGATGATCTCAAATCATTGCTAACCCTGGCAGATGGGCACCATCATGGCTGGATATGAGGAGAGGGAAGCCCAGAGAGGTTTGCTGAGCTGCCCAGGACAAGGCTGTGAGCCAGGATCAAAGTCAGCCTGGAAACCCAGCTTTCCCTGCTCTCTTACATTGGACATTTCATCATTTTGATGTTCTCCTTCCAACCTGTTGTGTCAAAACACAGGATCCAAATTCCACTTCAAGGAAGAATTACAAAAACCCAACATAACTAAGTGTTATCCCATTCTCTGGCTCACATGTTGGCTCCTCCCAGGCCAATCACTTCAGCAAAAGAGCTCCTGGCTGCTCTGACAAAGCCAGCTGCTGATTTCAGTGTATTTTGGTACAGATTTTTGCTTGCTTCTTTTCTTTTTCCTTCCCTTCAGGGCTGCATCCTCAGGAGCTGCTGCTCTGCTCTGCCCAAAACTGAACCCCTGTCAACACCCATCAATGCAAACCACCACGAACAGCCCTTGAACCCAACATGAACCCACACAGGTTCCCCAGGCAAACTGTGTGTCAGCAAGACGTGTCCTCCAAGCCCTGATCTAAAGGGTTGTGAAAACAGCCAGAGAAGGTGCTGAGAAACAAAACTGCAGGAGGCAGAACAGGGAACAGATCTCACACTGGAGGGCTTTGGAGACAGAAAATAAACCCTCTCTTCTTGCCTCATGTGCTGCACTATCTTAGCAACAGCTTCGTATTTAGAGGCACCTGGTCACACTCAGACCCTCAGGGGTGGTGAGGCCTCGGCACAGATTGTCCAGAGAAGCTGTGGCTGCTTCCCTGGAAGGGTCTAAGGCCAGGTTGGACAGGGCTTGGAGCAACCTGGGATACTGGAAGGTGTTCCTGGCCATGGCAGGGTGAAATGACATGATCTTTAAGGTCCCTGCCAACCCAAACCACTCTGTGATTCTGGGGGGGCTGTTCTGCTTAGATGGAAGCTGAACAACCACGAGTCCTGCAACACCTGCTGACTGCTTCTGTTGGCCCACACAGCATGGTGTCACCAACGTGTTTGCTCCTCTCCCAAGCACAGAACAAGGGATGCAACCACCTGCCATCACCCCAGGGATCAGCAGCACCTACCCAGGAGTGCAGAAAGCACCACCTCATCATTTCTGACAAAGAAACACCACTGACACTGCTGACACTGCTGCTGTCACGATTCCTGCAGCACTTCTGCCACCTGCCAAGGAGCAAAATCAACCTCTTGCTTTTGCAGGCTGCTCTGGCACAAACCTGTGACAACTGCAAAAGCCTCACCAAGGAGCTGTGTCAAAGCCAGCAAATAGCACATGATACAGCCACGCAGCCCAGATGGGTATTTCTGACCCATTACCTGGCTTCCAAGGTAAAATGAGGAACTGTCACTTCCACTCCATCCCCACAGCTAAAACTCTGGGCAAGGAAAACAGGGTCACCAGGTTGGTTGACTGAAAAGAGGATGGTGCATGGCCTTGTGCCAGCTCAGGTGGGCTGGTGGCTGCAGCTCCTTCAGGCACATAAAAGTGGCAGCACCCACTGGGTGCTCCAGTGTAGCCCAGCCTTCCCCTGCCTGAGAGGCTGCAGAGGAAGCAAGGGAGAGGATTTTATATAAAGAACATCTGTTGTAGCCACCATCTCTCCATCTGACTTCTATCAGCATTTGATTCAAGTTCCCCATTTTAAAGAAGAGGGATATTGCTACTTCCCCACCTCAGAAAGCTGTTACAGAGCTTAGTTAATGATGGCTGAGAATGTGGATTACAGGCAGTACCCAAAATTACTTGTTCAGTTTTAATCTTTGTTCTCAGAGAAGAAAAATCCCTCCTGCAAGGAGAACAATCAGATCCACTGGCTTGCAAAAGCCAACGTGCATGGACTTCTCCTTCTGTCATCCTAAGCAAGGCATTAAAAACTGGGAACTAAAACCACGTCTGATCTTCGGTTTCTTTGGCTCCTTGTTTCACAGTTTCACCTGGGAACAGGCAACAGAACTGCTTGTTTCCATGATATCTCTTGGGCTGTGGTAAAATCAGATCTGGTCCCAGGCTTTTAGAAGAAACCTGAGTGCATCCAACGCCAGACAAATGCACCACTGTGTGGTTTCTTGCCTTCTTGTCTCACTGCAAGACAAAGCATGGGGGGCTGAATAAGAGAAAAAAAGGTACTTGTGCATGTAATCCAAGAGAATCACATTTTCCTAGAGTTCAAGCAGGGCACCTCCTCCTACAGAAGCAATTTTTCCTTCCTCTCAGCAGTTAAAGTGCATTGATCCCAATTCAGACCCAAGTCCCTCCCTCTGCTGCTAAAATCGCAGGGTGCACATCGCCACTCCTCTGAGTGTCAAAGCTGAGCACTCTGCTCTGTTAGCACGGTAAGGTGTTAATTAAGGCAGGACAGGCAATAGGCACTCACTGGACAGGGTGTGCTCACCTCTTCTGAGAGGTTAAGGCACTGCCTAATTATCTGGAGCAGTTGAGTGTGGAATCCCTGACACCACACATCACCTCTGACCCCCTTACAACCTCCTTTTTAACCAAAGAGTCTGAAGGACATTCCTCTGAAATAAACCCCACTGTCCACACTGAGAGGGTTGGATGGAGAAGGTGGCACATTCTATATTTTCCTTACAGACTGGACTTTGAATAAGGTTGCAAAAACAACTGTGCATCTCTTGTTTAGCCATGTCAGTGTAAAAGGTTTGGTTTGACTGCTGTAAGTTCCAACATTTCTTCCTGCAGCACTCAGCCACCATCAAAGCAAGACGTTTCAATGACTTCAATTTGCATACTTTAAGAATTTGCATTCCAATAAAAGTCATAAAACAACGAATACTAAATTTGCTCATGGAATGAAAACATCACTCTTTGCCCAGATCCTCCAGATGCGAGCAGGGTCCAGGTCCCCAAATCCCTCGGAGATTACACCCTGCTCTCCTGCACACCACCAGCAGATTGCTTTTTTTGCCTTTTTGTTTGTTTGTTTGTTTGTTTGTTTGTTTGGGGGTTTTTTGCCTGTTTGTAGCTGTGCTGAGGAGCTCAGGACCTCTCTGCAATAATTCTGGAGCCATCTCTGGATAATCCATTTCCTGCTGGTCCCACACCGAGCAGTGCAGACACAGCCGTGCTGGAGATGTCTCAGCATCCCCAGGGCAGGAGGGACCTGGGAGGTTTGATGATGAGGTGGAAATCCTTCCCCTGGGAGTCCTCCTGCACTGACCAGGTCAGGAGCCACCAGGAGCTGCTACTGCCCCTGCACAGTTCGGTTCTTTGGAAAGGACAGCCTCAGGATGTGTTCAGTGATCCTCCAGCCCCCAGGACACCTGCAGGTCAGTGCTTGGTGCACCTGATGCAAGGTGGGTGCTTGGCGTGTCTCAGCTCACAGGCTCAGGAGGGAATGATCTCCCTCCACCTCCCTGAAGACAACTTTTCCTCCCCATTTAGGACACCACATCCTCTTCACACCTCATCCAGCCAGGCCAAAGAGCCCAGGAACTCCCAAGTGCAGCACCCTGACACCCACACCATTTTCTCGTGCGTACACGTTTTAGAGGCACATTTCCCAGCTCCTAATCAACGAGCACTTAGCATCCAAATTACCTTTCCTAAAGGCCATTTTACAGAGAAGGGTTTCCTGTTGTCATCCAGTCTGCCTCTGCTGCCTTCCAGGAGCTCATAAAATAATTATTGTCCCACTGCATTGTCACCTCAGCTATGGATGCAAGCAGCTGATGAGATTGATTGCTTCCACAATACCCAATTAACCCACTCACTCTGCAAACGATTGACTTAATCAAAGGCAATTAGCGCTTGAATGGCTACAGCAGACAGAAAGCCAGGATTTAGTGGATGATTCAGATAACATTGTACAGACATCTCCTTGGCCTTCTGAGGGAAAACATCTTCACTAATGCCCAGCTCAGAGCTGGAAGCAGATGAAACCTCAGGTCGGTGGCGTGAGGTGGCACAGGAAACACAAGGGAGCAGGAACACACACTTCTCTTTACCGATACAAGGGGAACTTGCAATGACTGATGTTCCCTTTTTCCTACTTTTTCTGCTCATGCAGGGCCCAGACCACCAAGCAGTTGACCAGACCTCAATGACCAACAGGGTCCTGAAAAGGTAACTTGCCTCTGATAGTCAGATCCAGTCCTCTGAGCAAAGTCAACACTGTTTTACAAAACCACCTCCAATACTGATTTCTTCCACAGCATCTTCTCCCACAATGTAAAAAAAAAAAAAAAAAAAAAAAAAAAAAAAAAAACAAAACAAAAAACAAAACAAAAAAAATTCCAAAAGACTCAGTTTGGAGGCAGGACCACATCTAGGTGTCAGTGTCCTCAGGGACTTTTTCCTCTAGACAAATCACCCCAAACTGGCACAGCAGAGACCAGACAAAGCCTCACCACGGGAAGGTCAAGAACAACCCATGACAGGTAAAACAGAGGACAGAGATCATTTTCGATCATGTCAGCAACAACTTCAAGGCTGGAGCCAAGCATGGAAAACCAACTCTCCAGATCACTACAAAAAGATATTGTATTCTGGCTTCATCTTGATTTTGTAATGGAAAAAGGTGCTCCCCGGCTGCTCGGTCAGTATGGAAAATGGAGCCAAATGCACCATCTCTATGGAAGGATCATGGGGCTGAGCTCAACTACACATCGAGATCCTGAGGCTGACAGAAAGAAAACGAGGTCTGTCCCTCCCCCACAGGCATGTGGCATTTAAATGCAAGGTCTGTCCCTGGGTTTCCAGTCCCACTTAATCGTGAATAAACTTGCATTGGTGGCTCACAGCTGAAAATCCAAATTGCTTCTAAGCAAAGCCCCAATAATAAAGCTGAAATCCATTAAGCCTGTGATGTTTGCCACTATTTAAATCTGATTAAAATTGTACATGACACCACTAAGCTGAACAGTCAGAAAACACTCCTGTCAAGTCTGATGTTTCTCCATGTAATCCAGACCCCCCTTCTTTCTCCGGGTTGTCAGCTAAAAGGAGCCATAATAAGAGATCATGTACCTAATCCAGCTTCCTAAGCTGTTTTTAACTGGTTTCTTTAATCACATGTTAGGATTCCCTGCGGAGCAGCTCTCAGGTGACAAAGACATTAGCACAGCCACTCTCAGTCCCGGGAGGGATCTCGGATGGGATCACCTTGCCCCTTGTGCCCACTGAGTGCAGCAGGAACAAGACACACAGGTGCCTCTGCAGAGCTCGGGAAGCCACCAGTGCGATAAAAAAAGGGAAATCACGGCAGCAGGGGGTGGCAGCCACTGGGCAAGCAACCGCAGGGCAAGGTGGTGCAAAGGAAAAGAGAAATCAGAGAAAAACCACTGGGCAAGCAACTGCAGGGCAAGGTGGTGCAAAGGAAAAGAGAAATCAGAGAAAAACCACTGGGCAAGCAACTGCAGGGCAAGGTGGTGCAAAGGAAAAGAGAAATCAGAGAAAAAACTTCTTTTGGTAGAGTGGTATTGATCTCCCAGTGAACACTCACCTCCTCTGAAAATGCTGTGTGGCAACAAGTATGAGGAGAAAACACCAAATTATACAATTCCCAAGGCTTCACCTGACTGCTGCAGGCACACCAGGTTTAATAAAGAAGACAGCCACATCCTCCCTTTTATCAGTTTATCTTATAATTGACCATCGATACAGTACAACTTCCGTGGTAACTTAATTATTGAGCAAGTGTTTACATATTAAAGATAAGACCACAGCTGGCTGCTGCAAGCACAATTTGATTGTATCTGCTGGGAGATGTTACAACCCCTTGCTACAGAAAATGTCTTTACTGGAAGCCTTGCACTTACATTGCTGAGAATTGAATGTGGAATCTAATTTTACTTGGAAATCAAATCCTTCCTCTTCGAGTGGCATCCCTGCAGCACCCACCCGAGAGCCGCTGGCTACTTGGAGGAAAAAATCCTGTTACAGGTAAATAACCTTCAGGTTTTGATCTTTTGAAGCCAGTCTTTCATAATAAAAGGGGCAGATGAAAGGTGGGAGGTTCCCAGCGTGATGTTCATCCCATTTACCAGCACGGAGTGCACTCACAGCCTGATTTAGCTGGAGAGAAAGCGTTTAAGGGCAGGCACGCGGCACTAACTCACAGTAACATCCTGCAGCAGCTCACTTCAGGAGCTGAATTCTGAGAGCCAAACCACTCCCAAACCACAGGGCAAGGATCCTCCTTGGGCAAGACATAAACACTCAAAGACTCCTCGCTGCAGCCACTGTGAGCTACTGCACAGAGGCTGCACAGGGAGATGCCCTGCAGCCTTCCCTCCCCGCACCTGCAGGAGCCACTGCCACCGTCCCACACCATCATCACCCCTGCCCAGGGACACCCACACAGAGCTGGTCCTGCCTGGACCTCTGCAAGGCAAGGGAGAGCCCAGCTGCAGCCCCACACGGAGCTGCAATGGCTCATGCAGAAAGCAAAGGTGAGACACTGAGAGAGGACAAGGAACCTTGACACCCTCCTCGGTGGGTGTCACCAAGCTACAGCTGCTGAGGCTTCAGCTCAAAACACCTCCAAAGCACCAGGAACCACCTGAAGGTCAGGATTTGACACAGGCATCGTCAAACCACACCCAGGGGATCAGGATGAAATAGTCTCTGAGCCTGAAGAGCTTTTGATGGATCTCCTCCCCACAGCAATAAATAAAACCTCAGCCTAGGCAGCTGCTCACACAGATCAATCCAAGCAAGGATGAGACGAATTTAAACCCCCAACAGAGCTGCAGAGAAGTCAGCAGAGAAGTTCACCACAGACTTTAGATGACTCTCTGTTCTGGGGCACTCTGGAATAAAGCATTCCCCCACACAGGCAGCATTTCCATGCAATCATGAATCATGGAAAGCCATTCTCACACACACTCTCTGAGCACTCCTCTTTCTCTGCTTTGCAGAGAAATCCAAAGGGCTTTGAGCAGATCTGCTGCAGTGCTGCTACTGGCTCCTGAGTGTCTTTTATTGAGTGTTCAACACATTTACAGGAAACTTCATACAGGAAAGGAGAAATTTTTAATTTAGGACTCATTTCTGCTCTGGCTGCTGGTGTTCCAGCTGTCCCAGAAATCAGCTGGTACACGACGCTCTGGCAGCTGTGTTATCAAGGGAGGAGCATTTGGCAGCACAGCCACAACCTCCAGGTTGCACAAGGACATTTGCACACCTTGATTTTTCTAGAACTATCACCTCCCATTCCCTGGAGCAGCATAATACCACTTAATGAACTCCTGGAATTATATAAATCAAGGCTAAATTCTGTCCCAATAAATCATTGACCAAAATTCCCACTGACTCAGCTAGGCTAAAATTTTCTTCCACCCTCTGCAATGCACAAAACCTTGAAATTCATTCCCTGCTGTGCAGCCTCGTTGTCTTTTAGGTATTTTGGGGATATGCTGTTTGTTACTACCATGCCACATACCCATGTCCCTCAGGGGCTGCCCTAGTTATGAAACTGGAGGTGGCTGCTGTGTCTGCACCTCAACAGCAGCAGTATTTGTAAAACCAGTCCTATTTAGCCAGCTGGGGAGGCACCTCCCTGTCCCATTGCAGTGTAAGCACCCCAGAAGTGGGGTGTGGACAACTCCTCCACTGCAGCCTTCCCTGCTGCACCAGAGATTTCAAGGTGAAAACTCAGGTGGGTTCACTACAGGGGGAAAATGCAGGTGGATGTGGGCTGGTGTTGGCAAGAAAGAAGCATCAGCAAATGCTCTGGTTCAGAGCTGAGGCTGATCTAACTCAGCTACATCTCTGGCAAACTCCAGAAAAAGACATGACCTCACCCTGGAGAATGTTCTTTATCTGGTGAGAGACAGAAACTTCCCGACTCTGTGCAGGTCTCCAAAGGAAAACACATTTTCTTGAGTAGAAATTTAATTAAGGTACCATGAGTTGCCATGAAAACAGCCTTTTCCATGTTCTTTGTTATCCTATTGCTTCCTAGTCACTCCCTTCTCATTAGTGGAAGAAAGATGCCCCAGCTTTTTGGTGCTGTGTCATTACTCAGGGAATGTGCACAGTATAAAACCACTGAGAAACACCAGACCTGGAGCACCAAGAACTACCCTCATAAAGCATAGAAAATACAAAGGGATGGCTCTCCTATTCTCTCCTTAAATGTTTATCATCCAAGACATGGAGAAAAAAGCCTTGTACTTCTCTTCAGCTGTCTCCAGTTGGTGTAGGTCCATTTATTGACTGCAAAAACTCAAGGTTACAGGAACAGGCAGCCTGAGCAATATCAAAATACACTAATTCAAGTCGTTTGACCTCAAACAGAGAAAGCTCAAGGACAGGAGTGAGTCATGATAATTATAGTTGGGGTGTTTCACACATTCATTGATCTTACAGTCTATCCTCACCAGCTGGACTGACTCTCCTGGGAACAACTCAGGGCATCCCCAGGGAGCATCCAGAGCACACCCCAAAACACAGGCAGCACATTCAGCTGCCACGGGCTGGAGGGGCTCAGACCACCTCACCCATGAGAAAACTGCACTAGTTCAGCAAATTCAACCAACCTCAAACTGACCACAAATTCAATGCTTTTGATCTGAGTTGCTAAATGTAAATATTTCTGTTAAAGGATGACACAAAACGAAACAACATTTCTTAGGTGTGATTTTTTTGAGAGGGGGGAAAAAAAACCCTAACGAAATATTTTGCACAAAGTCCTTAGATGGAGAACAAAAACACAAGACCAAGCCCCAACTATTTAAAATTCCATGGGGCAGCCCTTACCCCTTTCAGCAAGGCTCACACCCACGCTGCTCTGCTTCCCCTGCATCGAGCATCGCTGCTGCCTTCCTTCTTGCATGAGAGCTGCTGCTCCTTGGCTAATTATAGAAGCTTGGATCAGAGCTATGCTGAAGGCAGCTTGGCAGAACCAGCTGTTAAAATTACAGCTGGATCCTAAACTAGCTGTGAGCATCCAGCTTTAGCTCGCAGTGGTGCTACTCCCCTTCCCAGAGCCGGCTGCCAACGCCTCGCTTGGCCGGCTGCTCCTCCTCCCCTAAGTTCAGACCCACAGGTTCTCACCTGCAATTTTTGGCTGCCTAAATGCTTTTCTGCTTTAGGGGAGTTGAAGACATCAGAGTATTTCTCTTTGCTAGATGTTTTTCTTCCTATAGCCTCTATCTGTAAGATCCATCACCGCCCCATGGCTTTGTCACTGCAATGTTCATGGATTTCCTGGAAAGCATAACAGCAGTCGCTGGCCTCTTGCCACAGCTCAGAGAGAGAGAAAAAATTAAAATGCACCAAATTTAACTCTAAAAGACAAGCTTTTGCATTTGGAGTCCTCTCCTTTGCCTTCTGGTAGCGATTTTGTGCGGTGTCTCCTTATCCAGGCTGGGAAGTGGTGCAGCATCTTCCCTGGATTCCCACAGAGCCCCAGGAGGCGGCAGTACTCCTACAGAGGGGTTTGTACCAAGCCTGAATCAGCACTTCCAAACAGCTCCTGAAAGGCACTGAAAGGCTTCTCCAGCTCCTGGTCATATGATGTGAGTCCTGTGGAAATGTCAGCACATCCTGGCATGGGAGCGATGCCACGTGTGGGTCCCTGTCACAGCCCTGCTCCCCTTGCACAAGAAAAAACAACAGGAAGACAAACCATGCTGTGATCTCCCCTTGCATCCTCCTCCTGAGCTTAGTTTGTTAAATAGCCCTTTGATGTGCCTTGTCTTGACTGCAGCAAAGTCCTGTTTGATGTTTACACCATTTGTATCGTGAAGCTGCTGACACGGAGCGAGGCTGGGACCCACCACAGCTCTCCAGGAGAGCCCTTCCCTCCTCAGCCCTTCCCAACCCCTCTGAGGATGCTGCAGTGGATGCTGTCAGTCTGGCTGGGGGTTAGATCTTCTGCTGGTTTCTTGTGTGGATTTTTTCAAATGGATCCATTTCCTTCCAAGGCAATTCGGTTCAGTATTTGTTCACTCACTGTGTGAGTTTTTGCTTTGCTCTGGGTGAGGCTGCAGAGAGCAGAAGTGACCTGCAAAGCATTTCCCCCCATCCACTTCCCATGGCAGCAGTGCCAGGGCACACCAAGGCAGAAGAAGAAGAAGCAGTCATTTGTTTTAAAGCAATGACTGCATTTCCCTCAAACCTCCAAGGAGAGGATGGGGAAAGGTTTCTTGGAGCAAGTCCTGACACGGAGTTGTGTAATGTTAAATGCATAAAGGATTATACTGGGAAGACATGAAAAGGAGACTGAGCATCAGCAGTGGGGTCCCATTTGCTTCAGGTGAACATACTTTTCTGTAAACTTTCCTTCTTCAACCATTTCAATCTTTCTCCAGACCCTTTCATCTTAAACTCTTACTCCCTGTTAGACAGAAGGTTCTCTCTATTGGACAAAAGGTTTTTGGGAAAAAAAAAACCAACAAATCAGACCTTAATCCCCCTTTTTTGTACCCAAAATCCACAGCACAAGTGCCAAGGCATGGATGCCAGACTTCACACACTCCCACTGGGGTCATGCCCTGCTCCTGGGGCTGCCAACATCACACCTGACACACGCCAGGTGCTGCGCAGGTGAGGAGCGAGCAGGGGGGCTCAGACCCACCTCGAGGGGCTTCACCTCCATCAGAGGGTGTGGGGAGGGGGGAGCAGCTGCCCGAGCTGGCTCCCAGTGTGACTCAGGCCTGGCTGATGTCAGTGGTGCAGAACAGAAGCCGCTCTGTGCCTCGGCAGCATGAGGAGGAGGTTTCTGTGCCAGGCAAGGTTGGAGGGATGCTCGTGCTTTAACCCACTCCTGACAACAGCCTCCAGTGACCTTGGTGCTGGGCTGGGAGAACTGCAGGGTTTGCAATTTCCATCAGGTACTCACACCCCCAGCCCTCTGCTGTCTGCCCTCTGACAGGAACCTCTGGTCAGGGGCTGCTTTTTGGGGGATCTGTACAGCACCCAGAGCACTGGATGCAACAAAATGCTCTTGAGCATCCTTGAAATGCTTAAGTGCTCCTTTGAAAAGCCAATGGTGGAGGCTGCATCCTTTTTGGAGAGGGCTAGAGCCCCGCTGCCACTTATCCTGACATCCTGCATCCCTCCCTGCCATGCTCCCCACTGCTCCAACCACCACGAAGAGAAGCATCAGCAGAACCTGCACAGCACCAAGCCCACAGCAGGCTGCAAAACTCAGCCAAGAAGCCAAATTCCCTGACACAATCCTTGCCTGGCTGTGATTCCAGATCACTTCATCCTCTGGGACACTGAGACGGGGCAGGGGTGCATGCCAAAGAGGGGGAGCACCCCTGTGCTCCTCATTCAGCCACAGATCAGCCTGTTCAGAGATCAGTCCCACCTTCAGCTGCCCTGGTACAGCCACACACGGCCTGGGTGCAGCAGTGCCAAGCAGAGGAACTGCTCCTGGTGCCAGCTGGGAAGAGTGAAATGCAGCCAGACTTTGGGGCCCTTACAGACAAGGGCAGGACTGAGGGCAGGGATTTGTAACATGGTTTTGCTGAAATCCTGTGAGAGCCAAACCTGGTGCTTTGGTTCAGCCAAACACCGGAATCGGTTGCTGGGAATTTAGTGGATTTTACAGAAGGCACCACTGATGCAATCCTAGAGTGCACACCAAGCACCAACATGCACTGCAGGGAACTGGTGCCTTGACTTCCCATCACAAAGCATCTCCCCCTCCTCTGCTTTGCAAAAGCCAATGTGAATCCTCTGCAAAATACCAGGGTACCCTGATTTTTGCTGCTTTTTAACCACACTGCTATTACTTTTTTGTTTCCATCTCTAGGTCTATGAGGAATCTTCTTACAGGGATTGGAAAGAGAGGCTAAGACAGCACAAAAAAGCATCCCACAGTGAGGGATGCTCCATGGATCCTGTGAGAGCCACATCTTCCTGACACACACTGCTGCCCTGAATCACAAAAACAAGAGCTTCCCATCAGTGAGGGGCAGAGCAGAAAATTATAGAGCTTCTCTCAAAGCCCTGCGCTAATACTTGAGCCTTTCAAGCATCAGAAGAGAATTTAATCCATTTTACAACTAGCATCAGATAACAGTGACATTAAAAAGCAGTCGGAGCCAAGCAGCAACTTCTTTTTGAGGCTATTAAGTAGAAATAAATTAACTTATTTCTTTATATTGAAAATTCCTCTCTACGGACTAAGATCAAGGGCGGCTAAAGCTTTTGACAGCTGTTTGCCCATCAGCCACATCTGCATTGAGGTTAAATAGAGATTTACACTCACAGAAACTTCTGAAAAACTCAGACCTTTGGATCAAGATGCAGCCAGTATTTTCAGAAGTTCAACTCACAAAATGTTAGAAGAGCCAATTATAATTAGGCTTTTTCTACATTTCTATATATGGTGTAAATCAGGAGGCAATTCACTGACACTACAGGAAACATGCCAGCAAAAAAAGCAGAAAGAGGGGAAAATAAACTCTTTATTTGCATGATACTATTCACTTTACAGACACCTAACACAGCCAGGGCTTTCAAGGCCATTTATAAATTTGCAGCATTATGTGGCACTAAAGCTTTTGCCGTGGCATTCAGAGTCTAACGCGACCTGGTGCTCACGCAGTGACATTTCAAACCTCAGTGCCCTCAGCACAAACACCTCCACGGCTCGGGTTTGGCCACAGGAACACAAACACCACAAGATCTGACACCGAGCAGCTAGCGGGGATTAGAAACTGATTTTGTTTAGCAGAGCCCTGGTGGCCCATTAGGAGCCACTCCGAGGTGCCACTGCCAAGCCGGTGACAGGAGCGGGTGGCTCTGCTCCGCCACTTTTGGTGCCGCAGCCCCCGAACAAAGGGCGGGCGGAGCCACGGCTCCGCTCCCACACCAAAGGCTATTTTTAGCACGAGGAGATGTTGTAAGCTCGTAAGGAACTGGGGGAAGGGAGAAAAGGTTTAAGGAAAAGAAATAGAAAAGGATGCTGAAGTGTCTCTGTACCCTGCCGGGGCAGAGAAGGGAGGCACCGGGCCAGGTACACCCGCCCTGGGCGGGGCTGCCACAGCCTGGGAATGCTGGAGGATTGCTTCACACACACACCAGCCCCAAACCAGGCCATGCCACCCACCCCTGGACGGCGGCGGGATGCTCCTGCACACCCCAGGGCACCCAGGCAGGTGACCTTGCTCGGCACCACTCTCTGTGCTCTCCTACAGCACACGGTGCCCGGACAAAGCCCGGCGAGATGCTGCTGCTAACCCTCGACGTGGCTGCTTTCATCTCGTGGTTTCTCTTATTGCTCCTGTGAGCTCTGTTTCCTAAGGAACCAAGGCTTCTGTGAGCATTGCTCATCCATCTCTCCCTCTGGCTTCTCAGCATCTTGGCTAATTTCAGCCAGATGTGGCTCCCTGGAGCTGCTGAACACTCCTCTCTCTTTCTTGCTTATAAAGCAATGGGGTAATTCACACACTAAAAAAAAAAAACACATCCTCATCCCTGCGTTTTGCAGAGCCACCCTTGTGGTGGGGCACTGCCCCTCCTTCTGTGAGGGGCTGGCACCTCCTGCTCTCACCTTACCCCCAGCCACAGCCCCATCCTGCTCGGTGTTTGTACAGGGCTTAGCACAGCATCATCCTGACCCTGCGCAGACCTTCACCTGGGAAAAGGCAGGAGAGCTGCCCTGCAGCTGGTGCAGATATAAAGAGCAACATCAGCCAAGGACGTGGGCTCCACTAGGGGAAAAAACAACAGTGAACTAAATCTTCCTGCTGGCCTGCGTGAGAGAAGCTGAGATGGCAGCTGGCTACCATCCTGACCACACACACGAGCTGGCTCAAACCTTTCCCAGTGCTAAAAGCAGCTCTTGATTTAGCTGACAACACCTCAGCAACAGAGTTTTGGTGCATAAAATAAATCTTTTATTTAAGATGCAGGTCTGGTGTCTTGTCAGCAGTTAAGGGATGCTACAGGAAGGACCTATGGCACTTCTCCCCACTTGCAAGGAGCTGGTTTCACACATCAGCTGTGTCTCACCCTTATCAAGTCACTCCCACAGGGGTGATGCTCTGACCATGGAGCAGGTCCAGTGGGATGGAGCAGTGTTCCACATAAAGACTTTCAGACAGCATAAACCAGCACAAGAAATAGGGAAAAAAACCCAACAACACACCCCACCTTTGCCTCTCTTGCACCTCTCATGGGAGCCCAAATCTGGAACACTCTGTTGCCACAACCCTCACACTGCTACAGTGCCCTGAACAAGGACTTTGCTCTTTTTTTAAACCTCCTCACTAGCACCCTTCTCTCTTCTGGTTCAACTGTCCTTCCCTGATCACGGGAGCTGCAGCCAAGCCCGAGCAGGGCAGTGATTTCCTGGCCCAGGTAAGCCCGTGTATGTGACAGGACCCTGGGGAAAACCCCTCTCTGGAGCAGCAATTTCCCACCACCACTTCACCCCAGCAAGTGTGCAGCACCAAAACCTTGCAGACTGCACAGAAGGTGCCCTGCTCCCCTGAGCCTGCAGGCCCTCTCCACTCTCACCCTCCCTTCTTGCAAGCACCCAGAGATCAGAAGACCCTGCCTGTCCCCAGCCAGCCATCCTCCCACCCACACAGTGTCACCACACCTCCTGTCCCCATGCCACCTCCACCCCTGGGCTTTACACCAAAGCCTGTTCGCAAAGCAAAGGGAGGGGATGGTTCTCATGTGGCTTCACACCCCCTTCTGCACAAGCATCTCCTCAAAGACCACGAGGGCTCAGGGCTTTGCAAAGGCCACCAGGAGCCCTCAAGCTGATGCTTTATTCCTTTGCTGAGTGCTTTGGGCTGTCTGATGTGGAAAACCCCATGTCTTCTGAGGCTGCCATTAGCACTGGTTTGCTCCCTGGGTGCTGCTCAGCCCTGGAATTTGCTTCTGAGGTTGTGAAAAAACCCACGGCAGAGCTGGTGTCACTCTGACACCCACAGCTCCTCACTAGCTGGAGGAAATGGGGTAAGAGACAGCAGAGGATCAGGTCTGTCAGTTAAAATAATTGGATTTTAACTGCAACACTGCTCACTGTTTTGTCTGATGAGGCCCAAAATAAACTGCATTACATCACTGCAGGTCACACTGAGCTAATAAGGGTCTCTTCCTCACACTGGGAAAGGACGTTTTTGTGTCCCCTGTGTCTTCTCCAGTGCTTTGCAGTCAGAGCTCCTTCCAACTGTGTGAGTGCAGGGGAAAATTAATTCAAACTGCTGCCCAAATTATGCAAGAGCCTCATGGAATGGAAAGTGCATATTAACAGATTTTACTATTTTAGGGTGTTCTTTTATGTCTCACAATTTATTTTGCCATCATATTTGCAGACAAATAGGAAACAACACATAAGCCAAGTAAACTTTAGGGTGCTGACAGAAGATAGTACAGGCAAAGAGGCACCTTCAGAGAAATGCCACCTGAATAAACCACAGCTCACCTGAATAGTGGCAATATGATCCAGCCCACAGCACTGTAAATACAGGAATACAATCCAACAGAACCTAAAGCCCCAACCACCACTGACTTTGCTAATATGCCCAAAATTTTGCCTGTATCTTTCAGCTTTCTCAGCAGCTCCAGTGGAAGCTCACAGGCCCTCTCAGGTTGAAGCAGCACCACATTATTTCACTCTGCAACCCAACAGGTCATCCCACCCGTCTATGGAACTACCAGTCAAATAATCCCAGTCCTCCAACTTCCACCCAAAAGGACAGGGTTTAAACCTTCCCCTGGTGCAAATCTGGATTCCTCCAACACTTTTATGGGACCTACGACAATTTTTATCAGCTGAGGAGCCCCAGCTTCCCAAGACCAATGAATGAAAGCAGTGAAGTCGAAGTTCAAAGAGCAAACAATTCCCTTTTGCTCTCTTGGCCACATTCCCATTCTCTCATCTGTAGCCTGAGATGCATCAGAGCAGCTGCACCTTGACCAGTTTATACCATCACAGTCCACCAGCCCTGCAAATACAATTCCCTTTTGCTTCCTCCCACCTCTCCCTTGGTTAAAATAAATCCCTTTGATTAAGAGAAATCAAGAGCACCCACCTGAACTAACTTTCAGCAGGTCCTCTGGGAAGCATTGCCATAACTGCCATCTATCAACAGCAGTGGAAAACAACCAAGCTTTTTAAAACTGATGAAAATATTTTTAAAATTTATCAAACCTTGCAATTGCCTTGAGATACAGAACCAGACTTTGATGACAATTACAACTGTCCCCTGTTTCTAGGAGAATTCAGCACCTGTGCCCCATTAAACTCCATTAGGAGGGACAATTAGCTGGAGACTGACAGTAATTTTGCCAGTTCATTTACCAGAAGGGATAAAGCCAACCTGAAACACGTTAACGTGAGAGTCTCAAGACTGATATCATTCTGTGCTGTTGTACAAGAAATGTACTGCTAGAGAAAGGGATGTGGCCATGGTGTTAATTAGGATTGCTGGGGTGTAAATAATGTTTTGTTCCATAAAGTCTGGCTAGGGCAAACAAATTATTTAGCTCATACTACAGCTGAATGAAGAGCTCAAATGTATAAGAGGGTGCCTCTGAGAATCGAAACATTTAATCACAATTTTACTGATCTCACTGCACCATCTGAACTCAGGCTGACTCCTCACTCTCCAATCAATGCTGCTGATATACTCATTAACAGCAGAGCCATCAGTCTGAAAAAACACGGGGAGCAGAGGAGCTGAAAGCTGGGAACAGCACATGGGCTTGTGCTCCAAGGCTTCCTAGGGGAGCAGGAACTGTAAATCTCCCTTACAGGAGTTTCCATTGGGATTTCCCACCGAGGGTGAGTGGCTGTGACTGCAGGTACAACAGCACATCCCCAAGAGGGGACACCTCATTTAGGGACTGAACCAAGACCCATGCATCCACAGCCATGGCTCTTGCCAGGCTCAAGAGCTGCTTTCAATGCTCAGTGCTGCCCACACTGGGGATTTCTGCACATGGGAAGTGCCTTGGTTTGCCAGTTCTGATCCTGCTACCTGGCATCCCTCTGTATCTCATAGGCAGGTGTTTCCCAGCAGTTTGGGAGATATACAAGACCCTTTGGGGCAGCTGTTGCCTTTGCATCCCACACTGCCTGTTATTTACCCCCCTCCCCAGCAGCTGAAGTTTGCTGCATCCTCCTGCCAAGCTTCCCTGCACGACTCCCTCAGCCCTGACCTGCACATCTGACACTCCTGTCCCGAGGCTCATTTCCCCTAAGTCTGGCAGTTCAGCTGTGATAGCTTCTGCTTAGCATCTACAGGCTCCAGACAGTCTCTCCCCAAAGGATATTCTGAAAGACACTGCATTTCTGACCAAGGTTTCATCAAGCTGCCTGGAAAAGGATGTTGCTCAAAACTATTCCAATATAGCTTTTTCTTATTTTTCATGCAATTATTGAACAAGTATCAGAATGCAAAATAGCCCCTGGGACTGGAAAATGGAATTAAATCTTCCAGCAAACATGAGAAAATGGATACTGACATTTCTATTAGCAACAAAATGTTTCATGCTTACAAACTGGTAACCTGACACTGCTCCAGGGAATTCAGGAGGGTGAGGAAAAATGGTCTGAGACAGCATTAGGAAGAAACAGAGATACAGGTACACTCCAGAGAGACACAACTGGATGTGGGGTGGGCAGGAGGGCACCCTGGTGTCAGTGCCACCTCAGCTTGTTCACCAATATTTCAGGTTAACAGCAGAAAAAAGCACCAGCCCAGACCCTCTGTCATTCCCAGCTGTGCTGAGCCTGGCAGGACCTGGCACAGGAGGTCCAGCACTGCCAACAACACGGTGACAAAACAGCCCCCTGTCACTGGAATTGTCCAAGAACTGTCCAACACACCCAGGAACATTTCTGCTGGGGACATGGCCAGGGGGTGGCCTTGGCAGTGCTGAGGTAATGCTTGGACTCGATGACCTTTGAATGACTGTGAGATGTTCAGTGTGCTGCTTTCCTGCAGCACACAGGGTTCTCCCTGGGCTCCCTTCTCAGGACACAACCCCAGGAAATGACCAACTCCCAGCCTAACAGCCCCAGAGCTGAAAAATGCATCACCATTTGCAGGACAGGCTGGAAGAAGGAGCACTTTTGGGCACAGGGTGAAGGACAGGTGGGCAGCTACACCTGGGGGCTGTGATGGTGCAGCAGAAGGGGAAAGTTGGCACTGGGAGTTTGGTGTGTGCATCCCCAGCTTTGTTTTGTTGTAACATCAACCTGGTCCCCCTAAGGAGGAGCCACCTGGCCAAAGCTCCCCTCCTCCCCTGGAATTTACTGTCCAGAACAACCAACAAATGACACCCCAGTTGCACAGGTCATGTGTGGCTTCTAGGTTGGATTTTGGAGATAGTGCCATTCTCAAAGACAATTCCAAACCTAAAATCACTTATACACCACTTACATGATGCCCACCAGCCTGCTTCTCTTCCCCTCCTCCTCCCCAGAGCACTGCTCACTGAAAATGGCTCACCTTCTTCTCTTCTATTCTGTATTTAATGGCTTTTGAACTTCAAAGAGAGGTGAGAAAACCCTCTCACTTCAGCATGCAGTCAAATATTCTGCAGCCACATTACTGAAGAATACCTACAAAATACACTGTGAAAATAAACTCCCCTTTGAATTCTTCTCAGAGAACACACTGCCCTTCTTCCCACACAGCACTGAAGCACCTACTTCACCTTAACCAGGTACACACTCTTCTCTGAGTCAAAAGGACTCATCATGTGCTTAAAATTATGCATTTTCCTCAAGTACTTGGTTGAATCCCAGCTTTTATGTCCAGAAGTTGCACGATAGAAATTGGAAACATTATTCTTGGGCGGGTATTATACACACATTGGTAGATACATTCAAAAATTATCTAAGAAATCAAACTATTTATTGTTAATAGAACACGTCTGACTCCACCAGACAGCTTTTTAAAAAATCTAAAATAAAAATTCACCTAATGTACTCTCTATGAATATGGATACTCCCCACACACCCTGTGCCTCATGTACACAATACAGCAGAGCTGAAATGCTCAAAACATAAATTGAGGATATATGAGATCAGAATTTAATTGTGGTTTTCATAACAGCAAACTGCTGGAGCTACCTGCATATTATTAGTCTTGAAAAGCATCATGAAAATGATATTTTAACCTTTAATCTGTAACATGGTCTTTGCTAATAAAATTACCCCAGAGTCATCCAAGCACATAGCTGGTGTCAACTACTTAATATGCAGAATAAATTAAATGCCACTTACATATAGCAAAGAAATACCCAGCTAATTTCATGCACTTTCATGCTGGTGCAGCCACACAGCAAACACGGTCGAGCTCTGTGTCTCCTCTTCAAATCCTGCCCTTCTGCAAGAAAATCATCCAACCCACTGCTCTGCCATCCCAGCCCCTTGCAAGGCCACTGTCACCCAGCTGAAATGAGCTCTGAAATGAGCTCTGTCACACCAGCTGCACCTTTGCACCTGCAAAACGCTGACTGTGGCACAGGGAGAGCAGGTGCCACTGCTGACACCTGCAGCACTGTGCAAAGGCAGGGACAGACCCCTGGGACAGTGGGGGACGTGGTGCACACAGCCAGCATCGCCCAAACCAGGCTAACAGTGCTGCTCCATCTCCCCAAAGCAAAAGGCACCTGGAGGACACAAACATCCTTTATCTCCACTTCAACCCAGCTTCACACCTCCTGCTCCCAGAAACAAACCCACTGGTGCCTGGTCTGGCTGGCTCCTGATGAACAGCCCGTGGAAACCAACAGAAAGACTTTGGTAACTGATTTGTTTCCCTCAGGTATTCCCAAATTCCCAATATTCCAAATCAAATACAGGGAATACCAGGAGGGATCTTGTGCAAAAGACCATACTTACTTCTCCTATGGGCAATAATCAACATAAAGAACATATAAACAGAGGAAGAAAATGGAAAGTGCTGGACATCAAAAAACTTATCTGCCAAATGTCTTTCACTACCTGCAGAATAAGGCTCCTGCTTCTCACTGTGGATGAACTCTTTTCGTTCATATTTGGCTCTGATCCACTGTTCCCGCAGTAGTCTGGAAAAAAAAAATATAAAGGAAAAGAAACATGGTCCAAGATACACTAAGAAAGAAGCCAGAACCATTAGTTCTTCAATGAAAGCACAAGTGTGATTTAAAAGTCTCCCAAAAATTGCATTGTACAGTCTGGAGTCAAGGGTTTCTTCTGCTTACAGCTGGACAATAATAAATCATTTTCTTGTACATCCAATTTTATTGGAAACTTATTAAAAAAATGCAGATTTAGCAGAACAGCCTGTCCCCACCCCCCCAGTCAGCCTCTGTAAAAAATTCCCTCAGTATATGAACCACTTTAGACCTAATTTTCTCAGACCACATTCTTCAATGAACAGGGTGAGTAAATGAAAAATCCTGACTACATACAAAAGAGAGATTATTGCCCTGAAGATATCAACACAGAAGCAGAAGGTGCTGAAAACCCGTCTGGCCAAGCTCTTCCAAACTCACAGCCCATACTGCCAAGTTCATGAAAGCATGGCAAGTTCATGATGCATGGCAGCAAATATGATTAAAAAGTCCTTTACTTTTCATACTGAAATGATACCAATGATTTATACACCAAGACCACAATTTCCAAAAAGCAAAAAAATACCTCAAAGATTATAATTTTTTTTTTTTGCTATTTTATTTCAGCATGAGTTCTTGAACCAATGAAGTAAAGTAACTTTGGTCTAGAATATGCTGGAAGTTGCTTCAAACCATTTTTAACTGAACTTATTTCTTAATTGCCCTAGAACCCTAAATAGCCCAAGCAGGCAGATCACACTCAGAAATAAAGGCATGTGTTATCCCAGCTTCACAGCAGGCATTTTGGAGCAGCCTACACTGAAGACAGTAAAAGATCCCCCAGCACTGGGTGTGTTTTGTAAAACCATCACATTTCAACACATCAACTTCTCTGCCAATGAAAATTGTTCATATGCTTAATCACCTTTTCTTTTTTGCTGATTATGCAAACTAAATGCTATCTTTTCAGCAGACACACCCCAGAAATGCTCAAAGAATATAAACATACCAACATTGCTTTTGAAAATTCATCTGCAGGTACAGCAAACACATTCAATAAACCTGCAAGACACTATCCAATGAGAACTGTGGCTGTGATTGGTTTCCTGGCAATAAAGGAGGAATAATTACACAGATTTTGTTCCCCCCATTGTGTCAGCTCCTTGTTTGGGGCACCAGCCTTCTCCCCAAGGCTCGGGGAGCACCACTGCTTCCCTGCCCCCAAAAGCCAGCTGTGAGCTCCTGCTGTGATATGAACAATGCACCAAGTCTGCCTCTCCCCTTCTGCTCCTGTTTCCATGACTGATCTTTGGCTGTTACACATCTGCAAGTCTGACTGTGACCTCTGAACACCATCTCCCTCCTGCTGCCATCCTGTGCTATGCTCTGGTCTGGGCACAGCCCATCCTCAGGAGGTTCAGGTGCACTTTGTACAATCACTGAAAGGCTTGGAAGGGACATTAAAGGTCATCTAATCCAACTCCCCTGCCACGGGCTTGCTCAAACCTCATCCAGCATCCAAGGGGGCTCTTCTGGGTCCACCAGGATGCCTTTTCTGGATCTGATATCCACAAACACAGAAGCCTGATGACCCAAAAGGTGGCACCCAAATGCCTGTTCTATAATGCTGTCGCTAATCAGCAGAGCCACCAAAATTTAATCATAAAATAAACACAAATACTTGAATTTACTACCCTTCTTGCAATTTTTCCTGGCCAGCTGCTGCGGACAGCTTGTTATCACTGAAGCCAGACTTGGACCTTTTCAACAAGATGGTTAGGGATCGAACTGGGAGGAAGAAAATTCACACCACCCTCAGCTCCAGCTGACGTCAGTGGATTCAGCAGGAGCTGCAGCAGCTCCGAGTCTCTGAGAGTCAGCCTTCCAGCATGGGGCTTTAAATACACTATAAATTAAGATTCATGTGCAGCAGTGGGAAAACAGCCCTGCTGCAGGATGCAGATCATACAGCAGGTACACTGCAGGGCTCATCCCCGGGGGAACACTTCCCTGCAGGGCCTGAGTGCCCACAGCACTGCTGCAGGGGCTCCAGAGCTCTTGTGCAAGAGGGCACCCCCGGGGCAGCCAGCAGGCACCATGCCCAAAGGGGAACCCTGAGAAGCTGCAAAATGCTCTGGTGGCCTCTCTCAGCACCTGGCCCTGAACACTGAGTGGCTCTGATGGCAACTCCCAGGGCACACGGGAATCCAGCTGTGCCACCTTCCCAGCAGCGTCCTGGCAGTTCACACATTCTTCCCCTTTCCTTATCACCACAATCCCAAGCTCTTTCAGCAATAATTTCCCAACACCCAGGACACACCAAGAGCAGCCCACAGTTTGGACAACTCAGCACAAGGCCATCAGCTGCAGCTTCTGCTCCAGTGGTTATTTATAGAAAGCAGAACAACTCCAGTAGAAGAAACCAAAACAAAAACCCAACTAGGGCAGTGAGGAGTTCACATCTCCCTTCACTGCAAGGGAGAAGCTGAGCAGGGATTTGACCACATTCACTCTCAGGGACTAGATGCAATCCTGCCATAAAAAGCTGCTGGTGCTAAACCCCAGTGTCACCAGCACAGCTCTGATCAACTCACACAGGAGCAGGAATGTGCCCTGGGATCTGAGAGCAATTGCAGGGCAGGGACCATCCAGAAGACCCTCAAACCATACAGGGTTTGTGTGAAAACAGCCACCACTTCCAGCAGACTGCTGACCTGATCTTAATTTAAGTATATCTTGAGGGGCTTTAGAAATCTCTGTTGCTGTGTTTTAGTTGAAATGTACTTTTCCAGGCGTGAATAGGTGTGTAGATAACCCAGGGCAGACATCACATACCCAACACAGGAGCCTCCATCCAAATCCACCTTTGACTCCAAAAGGAGTTCTGTGATCATAAGGGACTCTACTAACAGCCCCCTGCTATTTTACTGCATTTCTGGTGATGGGATAATGTAGCAAATAAGCAAATATATTATTTGTGTTTGTTAGAAAAATGTAAGTGCATCATTCCTAAACTGTGGAGATGCACAGCTTTCAGGATCAACTCCAAAAGCTTTAACAGCCCACCTAAAGTCTGTCAGGCTGCTGCTTACAGGGAACTTGTCATTTTTTGGCAATTAGAACAGAAAATTCCTTGTACCCATCAAAAAACCTAGAAGCAAATTAAAAAAACCCCACCAACAAAACAAAACGCTAAGGAAATCCACATTTCCAACAGAATAAGGGAAAATTCATCCCCCAAATGGGAAAGGACTTGGCTTCACTGAGGGACAGCAGGTCCAGAGGCTGACAAAGCACTGCCAACACCATTGGAGGCACTTGTTTGCTTCCCTGACCACCCACATGAAAACAAGGGCTCTGCCCAGGGGCCAGTGAGGAAGGTTCCAGAAGAAGCCACTGGAGCAGTTTTATCTTGGTCCCACCTACTCAAAGCACCACAGGAAAAGCTGCTCAAGCATTTTAACATCAAACTGTGGCTGCATGGCTTCAGTGTGCTGTGTGGAGGAGGTGCTGGCCAGCCAAATTCAGAGTCTCCAGTTTATGTTTTCTCAAGGCTCTCAGCTGGGCTGGCTGAGGCACTCCAGAGCACACCCACAGATGCTGCACATAGAAGCTGTGGCTTTTTTGGAGATATATGACAGACAAGAAACCCCAGCCAGAGGTGAAAATGGCCCAAAAGACATCAAACACCACACACTACCACTGTCTAACTGCATCCTTGTGATGCACCATCAAGTCCAAGAAAGACAAAAGAAATGAATGTTGCCCAGAAACACCATTTCCAGAAGCCAAATTTGCAGCTTCTGGAATTTGTCAGAGGTTTTTCCAGCAAAAGCCAACGTGCTTTCACAGGCAGCTTGGTGGATGCAGCTATGCCAGGTTTCTGTCAAACAACTGCTTTAATGAAATTTTAAGTCAGAGTCCAAATTCTTTGCTCAGACTGCAAGGAGAGCCACTGCAGCATAGACTAAAAGCCTGTCTAGCTTCACACTCTTTTCCTATCTAGTAAGCTCTTGCTGTGAGGACTTGCTTTTAAAGAGCTTTGTGGAGGCATGAGACAGCTGGGGGGCTTCTTCCAGGCTCTCTGTGCATCACCTCAGCTTGGAGAGCCTAAGGATTGATGTGCCATCCCCCTACCAAGACCAGGGCCCAACAGCAAGCTGCCAGAGGAGAGCAAAAACACAGGGGTTTGGCTCTCAAGGCATAAAACCCTTGCATTACGGATTTGGAGAAGTTAAAACGGATTCCGAGTGTGCAAAATCACAACGTTCTCAATTAACATGCTAACTGGTTCCTTTTTTGTTTGTTTGCTTTACATGCACAGTCCAGTTCACCCCAACACTATTTTTCAGAATGGTTAAACACCAATTAAAAACATGTAGCCTCTGTCAGTACTACCCTAACCTTGTAGCAATTTCCTTTGGAAATTAAAGGAATCAATATGAATTAACAGGTTTACAAGCTAACAGCAAAGAGAAAATAAACAAGAAGAGAAAACCCTGTAGCTGGTCAGGATTGGGCAGATCTCAGCACCTGGGTGACTCAAAGAATTCCTGAGGCTGATTGCCCAATTGGAGCCACCACAGGAGGCTCCACCACTTGGGAATGAACTGATGAGCAGCCACTCCAAGTGGCCCCACTGCAGCACCTCAAACTTTACACCCAAGACATCAGGCACTTCTGAAAGCTGTGAATGTAAAATCTGAAAACGCTTATTAATAACTAGGAGCCTGAGCAAAACTCAATTTTACCCCTCTGGATGTTATGTAATAAAGTTTTTATATCTAGAAAGTTTTTATTATCTTTAAAGTACTGGCAAAAGGAGGTGACAGAGGAAGTGGTGAGAAGTTTGCACCCCTGACTGCCACTATGCCCCGCACATGGGAGAGGAGGGGGCCATGCTGAGCTTCTCACAGCAGACTGAGGTGATGGGCTTGGCAGCTCCTCTACCAAATGTACCAAACTCCAAATGATTAAAAAAAATAAAATAAAACCCTGAGATCTACCAGGTAATTTTCCCTCTGCACATCTTAATCAATACAAAAAGCCACTTCAGCTAATAACTGTTGTTCTTTAGGTGAGTACATGGATGACTCCTCAAGATGTGCTCCTC
The DNA here is from genome assembly GCA_013399835.1 of Leptocoma aspasia. NCBI lineage: Eukaryota > Metazoa > Chordata > Aves > Passeriformes > Nectariniidae > Leptocoma > Leptocoma aspasia. The sequence goes on along the minus strand of VXAX01006171.1, from coordinate 241,045 downwards.
TCTCTGACTGACGTCTCATCTCGTTCCAGATATGACAACCACCCAGCACAGCTCATGCCATCTCACCCTGCCCCATTTTTCTGTGCTGACAGCCAGTACATTGAACTGTTCTGCATGAGGAGCAGATGTAGCTCCCACTTATCCCAGCACGGAGAGAGGAGCAGAGCAAAGCACTGCAGCTCACTGGCAATTCCACAGGACGAGGCTCTGCATTCCCAAATCGAGCAACAGAAAAGATGGTAAGTATTGGGCAGGGACAGGGATGTACTTCCAGTTCTGCAAAAGCCCAGTAAGAGATTATCTCACTTTCTTCTATCAGTTTTCAGCCAAGTAAAAGACTGAACAAAGCCTTTTTCCTTTGCTTTTACTCAAGAGTGAGTACCTGCTGCTGAGTGGTGACTCCAAACTCAGCCATGTGCTTGCAATGTATCTGCCCCAGAAAAATCTGTTTCACAGCTCTCCATCTGCTGCTGTGGTGTACCAAGCTGGGCCATGACCACTCATGACCATCCAAAGAGAGGTTTTGTGGTTTAGATTTCACACCCAAATCTCTGTGGGCCAACATCGTGGTGGTGTAGGAACATCCCAGAGTCTGGGGCTCATTTCACTGTTTGGGACTCCCCAGAGGAACAGGAGCTGGCTGCTTTGGTCACTGTCCCTGGGACATGGGTCAGTGCTGGCAGACAGAGAAGATGACAAGGAAGAAGGGGATTTTTTGTTTCGTTGGTTTGGTTTTCTTGGGCTTTTTTGGGTGGAGTAATTTTTTTGTGTATGAACTGTTGGTAAACTTTCCCTGAGCAATTCCAGAGCACCCCTCCAACTTCTCTAACCTTTGCCAAGTGTCATGCAGAACCAGGAAGTTTCAATGGGATTTTTAAAGAACACAGAAGCCAAATGCAGCAGCCAAACACCATGAATTTCCCAAAGAGCCAACCACAACATTGTAGGCAAGAAAAAAAAAGGACAAGCTGGCACTGCAGCACTTCTTCCCTCTTGCCCTGAACTTCACAATTATTCATACAACCAAAGGAGAGGGATTCCAGAAACAGCATTATAAAATTAGGAAGCTTCAAATGAAAAAACAGCTGCCCAGGCACTGCAGCTGTCCAGCATGTGCTGCTGTTGGAATCAGAAGCACCAAAACCTCTCAAGGCTGCAGAATGTGGCTGGAATCACTGCCAGTGCTGGATGGAGGTGTCATCCATGGTGATGCTTCCCAGGGCTGTGAGCTGGGAACAGCTCATGCTATTGCAGTGGCTGGACTGCAGCGAGGCGGGGAAAAAGCTAAATATACATTCCTGTAAAAAGCAGCACTCCCCTGCACTTGTTTAGCATGCATCTGTTGAGAGGCACAGAGAGCCCTGAACTAGAGAAAGAAAAATACAACCTAGCACAGCACCCTTGAGACACTTCCAGGGTGTAATGTGCCCACAGCTGCTGATCCTGCAGCAGTGTCAGGAGATTGTCTGCTCCTGTGAGAGGTCACATCCATCCCACTGCATCCTGCTGTTATGGCAGGGACCCAGCAGGGCTGGTCCAGAGAACCCCTACAAGAGCAGAGCTCCAGGCTGAGTACAGAGATCAAGCCATGCAGGCTGGTGATTGTCCCAGTGCAGAACAGTCACAAGCTGGGACCAGAAAAGGGTCAAATTTTCTGAAATTCAGAAATTAGCCTTCCAGCAGCCCCCAGGAAGACTGGCCTTGCCTCATCCTCCCAATGAATCAGTAAATAACCAAAAAGAAACAGCAAAAAATACTTTCAATCCTCTGCTCCAGCTCCTTGCAGTGCTGCTCCATCAGTCCTGGCAGGGCTGTGGCTGGAGTGGCTGTGCCAGCAGGGTCCCTGTGAGCTCAGACAGCCCTGGCTGGGCTGTGGCTGGAGCTGAGCCACTGCCTGGCAGAGCTCCCCGGAGTGACATGGCCCCGCAGGATGGAGGGAGAGAAACTGCACAGCAGCAAAGCTGAGCTGCACCAGCCACACCACACACAGAACCAGCCACAGACACTCCTGCTAGCCCCACAGCAGCAGGAATGGAAGTGCTCATGGTCTCCAAGCTGCCTGAGAGCAGGAGCAGCTCCTGCTGTGTCTCAGCCTGACCTGTGCAAGGAGAGCCAGGTGTGATTGGCACCCAGATCTCAGGACAGGCCACGCTGCAGGGACCTGCCCTGCTCCTTGCCAGGCTCCTCCAGCACGAGCTCTGCACCCTTCAGGCAGGGATGGGTCTGGAAAAGAACCAGGACTCTGCTCCTGGGCAACCTGAGTATCAGACAGGCAGCATCTAACTGAACTTAATTGAGACTTGGGAGTAAACAAAATCAAAATCTCCTAGAATTGTGTTTCTCCCATCAAACTTGCTTCTCCAACCCCAACATGACAAGCACAAGTCTCTAAATGGCACAGCCAAATTACTGGGGTTCTGGAGCTCAGATCATTGCATAAATTGATGCTTTTCTCTTGGCAGGCCAGGCAGTTCCACTCACACAAAAACAAAAATAACCTCGGTACACGGCAGGGCTGGGCCCTAAAAGCCAAATTCAGTTCATCATCCCCTTGCACCCTGGATGGTACAGCACATTCTGGCTGCTCAGCTCCTTGCTCCACAAAGTCCACCCCAGCTTACTAGGGAGGGTTACTCCACACTGTATGGGAGACACAGCCTTTTAGCTGCCTTCATGGAAGAGATTATTTGTCATCTAGGTGAAAAGAAAACAACACAAACCCCCAGTATTTCTGCATTACAAATAACCCAGCACCTCACACAGCCGATTAGCAAGTTCTGCTTTGAGGCAGAAGGGGGATTGGAAAAGACAGAGGAAATCAATGGGTAGAAATTGGCATTCTTGCAGCTTTAGAAACTTGGAAGAGTCTGGGGAACAGACAAACTATTGACTCCCCTGCATCATCTCAACTGTACTTATTAAATAAGATCCCACACGTAGCATAAACTCTACCATATGCGTGCAGAAGGAGAAACATTTTCAGGACCTTTTACAAATGAAACCTCCATTGGGGCTAAAAAGAAAAAAAGTATTATGCTAAAACTAAAGTATTACAGAGGCTGCAGCTGCACAAACAAATAAATGCTGTTTACCAGCAGAGGTATTTACTTACTGGCAGTCAAGATACGTTGGTTTATAATAAAATGGTGGCATTTTAGATTCGTATTTTGCTTTTGCTACATTGTTTCCATTCGAGGCCATAAACTGTAAAAAGAGAAAAAACAGAAATAATTTTTAAAATGTTAGCAGTATTTTCCTTTATTCTCTTTTACTTCTACAGAGCAATAAAATTATTGGGATGGGGGACCTGTTCTCTTACTGAGAGGTTTGCCCAGGACTGTGCACAGATGGGTTGCTGCAAAAACTGTGCCTGCAAACCAGGGCTCAGAAATAAATATTGGTTATTATTGCAAGGGATCTTACAGCTTAAAATGATGCTGAGGACATGTCCCAGCCCCACCTGCATGTTCCCCACAGGAGCAGGAGGCAGCACACAGAGGCATTTCCCCCTCACAGGCATGGGAATCAGATGGAAGCCAGGAATCCAGGATGAGGATTAGGTAACCACAGGGCAAAAGCTCACTCTGGCTTTTAGTCTCCATGTGTTACAGCTCCAGCAGGGTGATAGCCTCTGACAACACATCCTGTGCTTTGGATCACATCACTTGTGCCAAAAGGATAATTTTGTTTTTGCAAAGTCATTGCAGCTACCTCAGGAAGGAGCTTGAAGTGATAGACAAATAAATAAATAAACAAATAAATATATAAAAGTTCTATCTGCCTTGACAGCCCTCCTTTCCAACAAATAAATATATAATGTTTCTGTCTCCCCTGACAGCCCTCCTTTTCTTCTGATACACAAATGGCTAGTTGAGAACTCAGCAAAGAAAACTTCTTATTTCCTTATTCATATATTTTCTTTATTGAAATTCACTTTGTAAGTGTAAAAACTCCATTCTTTTCCAGGCAGTCATGCTAAATACAGTTTGTTTTGTGTCAAATGCCAAGTATACAAACATAACAAGCAGCTAAGCTCTTTTTTTTTTTTTATTAGTGTCATGGTGTTGAATTTCTCACATTTGCATATTCAATCTATTCCCCCCAAAAATATCAGGGAAGGAAATACCCATGCAACACTAAGGCCTGTTCTCATAAAACACACAACTCCATGAGGTGCAGCTTTAAGAAAAGCCTCAACTCTACACATAGAAGACAGAAATCAATGACTGGTAGAATTCTTCATGCCTTTGAAGACACCAGTTTCAAAGCAGAAAGGCTTCCTGAGTGCCTTTAGCAGCACCACACAAATCTAGGCAGGTGTGGGGCATAAATAGAGAGAATTTATTTTGTGAGTTTGGTTTTTCAAGCTGTGAATTTAAGACGAACAAAGCCTCAGGAACAGAAATAGCTGAGCTGGGCAGGTGTGGTAGAGCAGAGGTCTAGTCTAGACTAGAGATATGGTAAGAAACAAGAGAAGACAATTCATTAAAAATTAGTAATATTTTAGTAAAATTTCTATATACTATTAGTAAATTTCTACATACTAATTAGTAAAATTTCTACATACTGTTTCACTGACATTTTTATAGGGGTGGGGGAAACCCTGACAAATCCTTCACAAAACGAGTTTTCTATTTCAATCAGCATCACCGGCCTCGCTCCCACATCCACCATCTAGACAGGCTTTCTGAGATCCCATTTCTTGTGGCATCTTTGGACAGGGCTCCAAAGGGAAGAGCCCAAGGGCCCTCCTTGGTGCTGCCAGCCCAGCCCCAGGTGCACCCACCTCCACCTGGGCATCGTCCCAGTCGTCCAGGCGCACCGACTTCACCTTGCTGACCTGGGGGATGCTGCGGTGGATGCCTGAGCAGCTCAGGCAGATGAAGATCCCCAGGCTGTGGGATGCCCAGTCCGGGTCTGGAAGCAAGAAGGAAAGAGGGAATTGCACTTGAGTGATCTTTTGGATTCAGGGCATGGCAGAGGAGTTCAGGAGTCACCAGGTCTGATGTCCCTGAGTCTAAATGCATCAGATAAATATACAAGGAAAATAAGTGTTTCTGTTGATAGGAATACAAACTAAACTAACGTGTTTCTATTGATAGGAATACAAACTAAACTAACAATCAACAGATCTGCAATCCCCAATGCAGCTGTTATTCCCCAAACCCCAATATACAGACAACTGCACGTGCCCAAGACCTCCATGCTTGCATGAAGAGAAGAGGGGAATATCCTTCTTTCATGAGGAAATTCCACCCGAACACTGCATGGAAGAGAAACTACATCAGCTCAGGGAAGCTGCTGCGCTGCTCCCTTTTTATTTATTTATTACATGTGCTCCTCACAGAGACTTTCCTCCCACAGCTGCAGCTCCCAGCCCTCCATGCCAGGAGGTTTCCAGCCCTTGCCTTAATGGAAAAATGCTGCCAGTGGTAGCTCTGTACTTTCTCTGAGCAAAACCACGCACTGTTTACAGCCCCGGGCTGACATCTCACACAAAGCACTGTAAACATGAGTCCCTTGCCTCCAAATTCCTCCTTGGGAGAGGCACTGCCTGAAGCAGGGAGACAGAGAGACCAGAAGAGGGCAGGGGCAGGGGCAGGACACATCCAGCAGTGTCCCTGGCACTGCCTTGCCAATAAAGCCAATACAGGGATCTTTGTTTGAACTCCAAGGCAAATGTCAGCGCCTGCAGATCCAGCTGCGCCCCAGCAGAAAGAATTTCACTGCAGGTCACCCAGTCAGGCACTAAATCCTCCATCCTCCCCAAACCCACAGGGCTGGGAGCCCCTCAGGCATCAGGCTGTCGAGGGGTAAGGGCAGGCACAGCCCCCCATCATCCACTCATTGCCCTGCTCTGATTACCCTGAACCCTCATTCCCCACAGCACAGCAATTATTTATAAAAGGCAAGGGAATGTGCTTTCTCCTCCTTATCCATATTTAATGCTCTGCCTGTGTCAGTGCAGGGAGCAGGCTGGCATGGGGCAGCTCAGCTCCTGAGGGGTACCCAAGGGCTGCCACCAGCCTTGCCTGCAGGGACAGCCACCAGCCTCCCCCAGCACACCCTAGGGAAGGCCAATTCAGCTCTCCAGAGCTGGCTCTGCTCAGATGTAAACCCCAGTGTTAATGAGGATTCTCATCAGACACAGCTGAGTGCCCACATGGGAGAGGAGAGCGAATTCCCAAGCTGATACAAGTCCCATCAGCCACCAGCAGACAAAAGGTGGGTTTTTTTTCTGTTTCACATGGTCTCCTACTCTCATCTGAGACCCCAGTGAACATGTTTTATTGGTAGTCCCAATGCCTCTTTAACGTTACCAGATTTATCTTAGGCATGGGGATGGATTTCTTCATGTTGGCTGCAGCTCCATGGAGTCAGGCTTCCAAAGTCCTCCCCAGGAGTTGACCCCTCCCCTGCCTGCACTGCTGTGTGTGACAGGACCAGGACACCTTCCTCCAGCCTGGGAGGGGGACACATTATGGGGGAGGAACATCCTGCAAGAAGATCCTGGAGGAGACTCCAGCTCCAGTGGCCACCAAGTCAGCTCATATCCAAGCTGTCCCTCCTTGGCATGGGCAAACAGCACCTCAAGTTTCAGACACACCTGGGCTTGAAAGCATTCTCCTCACACCAACAGAACCTTCTTCACACCAGACTCTTAAACACTTCCCCCTGCTCCACACCTTGGCAAGCCTTGTCTAATTAAGAAAACAAAAGCTGGATTTTGTCACAGGGTACACACACACACCAATACCACATCACATACACAGGGTCACCCATGTGTGGCTGCCAGAAGGTGACAGTCCTTCAGAGGAGCAGGGACAACGGGGTCAGTGGTGACCCACCTTGGAAGGAATGTTCTCAGCTTGTTTTTATAAACCACATCTCCTCGTGGTCACCTTCCCTTCAGCATGTCCCCTCCTGCCCAGACCCAAATCCGTGTCCATCCAACACCACCAGCATCCCACAAGGCAAATTTCAAGGAGCTCCATGACAGAGATGCACATTCCACCTGCCCCACCAGACCTGACCCTGGCCATTCACATCTCTGCCAGGTATTAATAGCAACTTCCTCCTCACTGCTCTTCTGGTTTTAGAAATATGTCTCTTGTGGCAAGGGTGGGTGGAAGAACTGTGGATGCTCAGCTGGTTGTGTGCTGTTCTCCTGTCACAGCCCAAAACCACCCACATTTGGCAGCTGGGTTTAGTCCCAAAGTAAACACCAGGCAGGAGGAGAGTTCAAAGGCCTCAGGTACCAACTTAGCCCCATCCAAAAAATTGCTGGGTAGTGAGAACCCCCAGAACAAACTGATCTGCCAGGGCAAGTCTCTCTGAAATGTCACCGTAACCATAACTTGAGATTTCTCATGGCTCTTGCTCTCCTGGCTGAGGACATCTAACAGAAAGCAAGGCAGCCCAAACCTTTCCCAGGCTTTAGTTGAAAGCCAAAAGGAATTTCTCAGCATCATCTGAACAAACCATAGGATTACAGAGCCACGCAAGCCCTCGGGCTCGTGCTCCCCTGTGACCTCCCCGTGTCACAGCCCTGCCTGTGGACAGGAAGCAGGGGGTGGAGGATTCCCCAACTCCAGCTTCTGGAGGGCTCTGCCAACGCTGCTTCCCCTTCTCTCCCACTCCCTGCACTCGTGACACCACTTTTGAAGAAACCCAGCCACACCCACACGTCTTCTGCAGGGACTGGTGACAGACCCCAGCACTGCCAGCCAGGGCCAGCACCCACGGCTCCAGGGATGCTTCTCCAAAGCCTTTTAAGGGGTTTGGGGCTGTCAGTGGCTGTGTTGCTCCCCAAACACATCATGACTCTCTCTTTCTACTCTCCAGCACAAATTCTCAGCTCAGGGACACTGTGGATAATGCCAGTGATCCCCAACCTTGGCTTATCACAGACTCCAACCCTTCAAACCACTGCACCAGAGATAAGACAACGTCTTATCAGACATGAAAATACATTTTCGTGTCTTCACACAAAACACTGAATTTTGAGGCAGCACCATTAGTTTAGTGAGCCAATGACCCCAGGTTGCATGGCTGGCAAGTTGAGGCCTCCACAGACAGGTGAAGTTCACCTTGGATGGACTTCACCTGTCTGTGGTGCTGGACACTTTGGTGCTGGACACTTCAACAGTTGGAACACATTCTCCATGCTGGACATTACTGAGAGTTCAGCAACTTTATTATTCTGTCTGGGCATGTGCCAAAGCGATGCACTGAAATGCCAGTATGTCTTAATCTGGGCTTTTTGGGCATTGCTCAAAAGGGATTTTTTTTTTTCCCAAGCCTCCAGAATTTTGAGCAAACAGCAGTGAAGCCTAATGAAAACTCTCCAGCATGCCTAAGTTCCACACAAATTACTTTATTCCATTATTTCAAGCCAAAAGGAATAAAAATGAATGAGGAACAACGGGAACATTAAACCAAATACACTGCTGTAAGTGCAGAAAGACTCTTTATCCTGAATGACCCATTCCAGCTCTAAAGGGCTTTCACTGCCCAGTGTGGTAGAGATTCCTGGTAATTTATAAACAGATTATAATGCTTTTCAAAATAAAGCCATGAGTCAGCTTCATTTTAAAAATTAAAGAAACAAAGAAAGCTAAACTAAACTGAGGAGAAGGGCACTGGGCTGGTATTTTCCCATCTCATTCATCTGAAGGCAAAGGCATAGCCAGAGATTAGAGGAGGACCCAAAACAAAACTAAAACACTTGGGCAACACAGCTAAATTCTGAAATTAACTTCTCCAGCCAGCCCTTTTTACCACCACAAGCCTCAGGAAAAGCCAGCACAGTGAACCATGAACACCTCAGCTTGAACCCACTGTTCCTGAACTTAGGGAAAAACAAAAAAATGAAGGCTAGACACAGAAAATATTATGGAAGAAAAACCAACATAAGACACAGGACAACTTATAGAAACCAAAGAGATTGGAAGCTGGGTGGTAATGGATTTTTTTAAAAAAATAATCAGTATTCCCTGTATCCAGAATATAAACATGGGGTTCCAGTTTGAAAATCCCTAGATGCCATCAATCCAAGCAAAATCCCAGGAAGCAGAGCAGCAACAGGCTCAAAGTAGACAAGAGCAAGAACTCAAAGAGTCCCAAAATTTGGATGCTCCTGCTCCACCTTTTGCCTTAAACAACATTTATCACTACTTACAGCACAGTACTGATGACCAAGGCAATCATCTGAGGCCAAGGCACAGCAACACATCCTCAACACATTCTTCAGCACACAAATGATGGCCTGACCCTTAAGGGGCTGCCCTGCTGCATCCCTGCCACTCCAGTCTTGCTCTCTGGTTGGGATGCAGATTCAATGGATCTTCCTGAACCCTCTCCTGTTTGAGGTGATAAAGAGACCTCTCCAGGCAGGCAAAACCTTTTTTACCCTGCACTAGAAATGTGACTCGCTGATACAGGGTAGAACCACAGGGATTTTAGTGCAATCCACACAAGCACAAAGCCTTTCCTGCCTGCTGCTGATTTCCTCCCTGCCCGAGACAGAGAACCTCGTGTTCAGCACCACAGTTCTGTAGGTATTTACTCTGGGGAAGGATTAGGAGGCTGATAAACAGGCCCTGGTCATGCATGTTGAAAAACAACAATAAAAGAGTTAACACTGAACTCAAACCACCTCCGACCAACACTCCTCTCTAAGTAGGAAAATTTTTCAGTGAAGGCACTAAACTTGCCAAGGTCTTTTAACTCAGCTGGCAGGTCCCAGCAGCCCCCTCTCACTGCCTGCAGCCCACGATTGTGCTGCAGCCCAGGCACCAGGACCGGGCAAAAAGCACCATCACATTAAACCTCCTTTGTTTCAAAAAACCCTTTTTCCTGCAGAAAGTGGTGCTGAGCTAAACGCAACTGCTGTGGGATGTTTTTATTTTTTTCCTTCTTACCCCTCTGCTTACAGCCGGGGAGAAGGGCTGGCTAATTCCCAGGCACACCAAAAAAAAAAAAAAAAAAAATCAGTATTTACATGAGAGGACAATGGAGGTGCAGGAACAAGTTTCCACTTTGAGCTGGAAGATGAAAATCCCGTTTCACGCCATTAGAGCAGCAGAGCTCTGGAACAGCTTTCCAGTGGGAGGCAGTGGGGGCAAGAGAGGGAAGAGCTGCAGGCAGAGCCCATCACTCCCCGAGGGGATGGGCACAGTCGCTGCAGATGGCAGCACTTGGCGGGACCCGAGGGCTCAGTCGCATCCCCGATCTGAGTTTTTAGGACCAGCGGTTGGAGGGAGGAAGGAGAGGGTCGAGATCAAATCAGTGCCCTCCTTAACCCCGAGCAAATCAAGCAAGCCCCAGCGCTCAGGCGTTTCCCTGTAATCACCACCCTCACTTGCTGACATCCAGCGAATGAAGAGCTTCACCTGCTGTGGAACTGGGAAGGAAAAGGTGTTTACAACCACCTCAGGCTTTCAGATGCACTGTCACACCAGAACACCAGACCTGCTCGGCTCTGCAGCACAAAGCTCCAACTCCAGACTCCCCTCCAGCATCAGACTTCTGCTCTTCCTCCATCCTTCACCCCCTCTGGCAGAGGCAAATGTTAGCCAGGATCCATGTCCCAATAATCCATCCCAAATAAGAAAGATAAAATGACAACAAGCCATGTAAACTGCTGCTGGAGGGTTTAAACTGCAGGACTGCTTTGATGGGATTTCCATTTCTGTCTTCAGAGCCTCTCTGTCCTCCCACAATGTAAAATAATTCTCACTCCATGGAAACACGAGCCTAAGTCATAGAAAAATAAAGAGATAAATACTCGAGGTCTTGTTATGCCCTGAGATAACCATCCGTCTTATGATGTGAGGAAAGATTGCCTGAGACAAAGAATCATTTAGAAAAAGAAAGGCTGAACTGCCACATTAGTCTTGAAGAAAAAAAGATTATTCTAATGCACAGAGAGCCATTACACACCAGCAATTCAGTAACATTGCTCAGTTTGCACTTAAGACTGCATTTACCATGCTGTCTTCACTGAGAAAACACAGCTTTAAACCCACAAAAAACACAACACCCAGGACACAGAAGTGTGTAATGACAGAGCACCCAAAGCCCCATCTAATGACTTTATTAGTGGCTTCTACCCCAGAATTCAGTCCCAAAGATGTAATCAAGGCAGTGTCATTATGCATTACAGATCAATGACCTTTTTGGCAACTGAAATATCTTTTATTCAAAACAACCTTTCTTTGCAATTTAAGGTTTTATAAAAATGCAATTAATTAAAACCTAACTAGAAACCTAAAAAAAAATTACAAACACAACCTGCAAGTGAAAAATGTAATCTCTCAGTTATTTTACACTCTGATTTTCACTTTCTACTTTGGCATCCTTTCTGCATTCCCAGCTGTCATGGCCAGGGCCCCTGTAAGACTGTTCTCTCCACCTGAGACACCCCTCAAAACCTGTTTGAAACCTCTGGTTTTGGACAAGAGATTTTATTTTTGCCAGACACATGTCCTGGGGAAGACCCAGGCCTGACCTTCCAGAGCACCACATTCAATATCCCATTCCACCCAGGGCACGTGGGCACATCCAGGAAAACACATCCTGAACAGGGCAGCCTTACAGGGCTTGGCCACTTCAATAATCCTCAGTCAGGATTAAGTGGCAAATTCTGGCCCAGCCCCAGGCAAGCAGCAGGTTGTGCCCAGACCTCCCCAAGGAGATGGGTTGATCCTGCAGGGGATGAAGTTATTTACCCAGCCCAGGAGGAAAAGCCTCCCCTGATGCCCCAGGTCTGTCCCCAACTTTGACTTTTGTGTGGTCACAGCTTAGCCCAGCGATGCCAAGCTGAGAGCTCCATTGCACCAGGGGTTTGTGACAGGACACAGAACACCTGGGACAAGCTGTGGCTTCAGGGCTCTGGCTACTGAACCTCTCCCAAATGCCAAAGCAGTAACAAAAGAAAATAACCCTTTTTGACAGCAGGGAAGGAAAAAAACCAAACAAACTTCCACTGACTGTCTGATTTCTCAAACAAATATTTCCAAAAGAAAAAGAAAACCCAGCTGGCTTCCAAATACACAAATTAAAGTGACTAACAGAATTTTCCCATTACATTTCCCACCCATACTATTCTTTTGTTACGAGCATCCCTGAGCTAAATGGCTCCCTCCTATCATGGATCCTGAACTAACAGGGCATTTCAGGGAAAAGCACTCACCCACCTGAGAAACAGCAATAACAAACCCTGATCTTTGGCTTCCCCCCAGCCACATCAGCCCTAGGGTGACACTCACACGTGGGAAAGCACAGGTCTGCCCTGCTTCCCTCATCTTCTGTTCATTCTCCACCCTCCCTCCTCTTTCCTTCTCACTTCATTTTCTCTGCTTTGGTACTTTTCCAGTGTCAGCTGCCCACCTGGTTCCAGCTGTCACCTTTATCCTTCTGTGCATCCCACTTCTCAGCTAAGAACATCCTTGCTGGAGGCTCTCTGGATACTTATCCTGCCTCTCCTGCATTACCTCATCCCCAGAAACAGCTGGCCTGCCACACCTGCCCAGGATGAATAACTGGATTCAGGCTGAATATTTTCTATACTAGCTACAGACACAAGTTGATTATCCTATGTTAAACAGCCCAGGGCATCTCAAGCTTATTGTGACTCCCAGGCAGAGGAGCACGTTACAGCACCATGAATAGCTCTCGTTTGCCAAAGAAATTGAAGCAAAGTAGTCTCTAAAAAAATTGGGTTGATGAACAGGGAGGTGGTCCTAAGGAAGTAATGCCATGAGAGTTCAGAATCGTCTAAATGGTATTAATATAGCACATCTTGACTTACAAAAGACACTGGCCCAAATTCTCCTCTCTGACTTTCAAATTCACTAAGACATCTCTGTATGCAAATGTCACCAAAACCAAAGTATGGTTTTGTTGTTTCACAAGCCTTTTTGGTGCCTTAAACAACAACCTTCTTATCCTGATATGAGCTATTTTATTGACCTACAGCTCCATCTCCACCCTGGTGATGCAAAACTTCCCATTTTGCCTGGGAGCTTTATGTTCTATACCCACAGGGTGAGGGACAGTCACCCTGCTGATCTGAACGGCCCAGGTTCGTAAAGTTTTCTCCAGGAAGGAACAATTTAGGCAGACACCTCCTCGGGGAGCCCAAGCTGTGCTCAGCAAGGCACCTCCGAGGTGGGCTGGTACAGTCAGACAGCAACAGCCGGCAGCAGATGGGTGGGAGCAGGCAGAGCAGCGCGGCGCTGCAAAGCCGTTCACGCTGTGCCCAAAGTTCTTTGTCCTTTCCAGCTGGGCACCGGAGGACACAACGCATCTGAAAGTGAACTGCAGTGTCCTGGGATGCAGATTAAGGATATAAAACCACTGGGAATGGTATGAGCTGAATGACAGTATCCAATAGATCTCGACATCCTAAACAAATCGATAGCTGGGAAAATAGGGCTCAGCTGAAGTGTTGGGTTTTTCTTTAACCCATAGAATGACAGAGGCTGAGAAGGACATCCTTTCTACACACCTCCGAGCCATCCTGCTCAATCTAACATAAATTTAGGTTTTTCTGTATGGTGATTTTTTTTTCTTTTTAAAAACAGTAAAGTTACTTGCTTTGCAATTTTTCTAAGGTTGTTCTCAAAGACAGATCCCACCACCCCTTGCAGACGCTGCTGAGCAACAGCATCACAGCCCCACTCCACAAATTCACCATCCAGAAGGCGAAGAATACATTCCCAGCCCAGATTTTCTCCCCTCCGCACACGAAGACGTCTATAGACATTCCAGCCCCGCTCCCTGCGCAGCTCAGGCACCCATCGATGGCAGCTGGGCAAAGGTTGTTGGGCAGGATGTCCGCAGCGCTGCCTCCGGTTGTCCCCATGTGTTTGCTCACTGACAGGGCAGGAACAGCCGAGGGGACACGGAGGACACGGCGGCCCCCGCAGCCCAGGGCACCCCGGCAGAGCCCCCCCCGCCCGGTTACCGGCCCCGGCTGCGCTGCAGCCCGCGGGGACCCGCCGGGATGACATCAGCGCTCACGGCCGGGAGAGGAGCCGGGCCGGGCCGGGAGAAATTGGGGAAACCTCGGTCCGCGGGGACCGCGGCAGCGGAGCGCATCCCTCCACCAGCCCCGGAGCATCCCCGCTGCATCCCCCGCGGTGGGGAGNGGGCGGCTCCATTCGGCCCCGCTCGCCCCGCGCACGCTGAACGCGCCTCCGGCCGCCGGGACGCGCCGCGCCGGGGCGGTGCTGCTCTGCTCTGCCCTGCCCTGCTCCGCTCCGCTCTGCCCTGCCCTGCCCTGCCCGCCCCGGGTGCCTCCCGGCCGCCGCTGCCGGGGCCGCCCGGTGCCGCCGGGTCCGC